>LS484915.1:70297-87182 GCA_900490705.1 Pristionchus arcanus | reverse complement strand
TTGTTTCTAGTCATCCGAATGGTCTAAAAATTTAACTGCGGCTTCTTGAAATCATGAATGATCAGATCCTGAAATAATATGCACAATAATTAATCTAACACGACTTTGAAAAAGATTATTTTAAATACCAGGCCCGAGTGGAAGCTGATTTTATAACCAGGAGATGCGCCTCGTTAACACGATCATTTGGAAAAAAATATGTGTGGGTAAAAAAATCATTGTTTTTGAGAAAAATATGGTTTTGTTCACTTCAATTTGTACTTTTGTCGGATTTATGGATGAATCCAGATGTGTTTCATTTGTTACTATATCAATTTACCGCCACCATTTCATTCCTTGGAGTCGGTATCGAATGAAACACAACAGAAATCGTATTTTAATCATTAAAAAGTGCAAAACAAAGCGAACAAAACCATATTTTTCTCAAAAACAATGCTTTTTTTATCCAGACATATTTTTTTCCAAATGATCGTTTCAACGAGGCGCATCTCTTGGTTATAAAATCAGCTTCCACTCGGGCCTGGTATTTAAAATAATCTTATTCAAAGTCGTGATAGATTAATTATTATACATCCTATTTCAGGATCTGATCATTCATGATTACAAGAAGCCGCAGTTAAATTTTTAGACCATTCGGATGACTAGAAACAAAGTTATGCGAAAACAGTGTTTTGCAGCATGCGTGCAGCAATGCTGCACCGGTCGAGTTGGCGCAAAATGAAGTTTACCCTGGTGTTCAGCACCCTCAAGAACCTCCTTTCACAAATTTTCGACAAATTGATGTACCATTCAACACAAAGGTTTGGTTGATTCTTACGCAACCAGCCTCATATTCGAATGACGAAAAATGACGCGTCATTCGAATGATCCTCTCATTCGAATACCGGCTCAATCGAATGATTGGCCATTCGAATGATGAAAACATTCGAATGTATATTCGAATGATCATTCGATAGAGCAAACAAAAAGTGAAGAATTTGCCGATCCATTCGAGAATGTGAAGAAGGAATGATATTCGAATGATGAGACGGAGAAGTAAACAACCATTCGAATGACAAAGGATATTTGTTTGTCCCATTCGAATGGTAATTTAAATATTCGTTTCGTCATTCGATAGGCGGTCTCTATTGAACAACTCAACTATTTGCTGAATCGTGTCTGGCCAGTTATAGAGATATTAACTAGCATTGCAAAAAAAGAACAAGAATAAATATCAAGTAGAAATGCAGATCTATCAAAAATGATTTACTGTGCCAAGGCCGAAATCCATGTGGCGCAGAACAACTTGTGCATTTCAAATGAGATTCAATTGTTTTCGGACTGTACAATAAATTGTGATGCAGAGTATTATGCCGAATAATATGTGCATTAATATAAGACCATGATCAAGAAGAGGGATCAAGCATGCATATTCAATCTCCTGACAGTCATTCCATTGTCCCGTGTGTTATTCGATACGTTTATTCCGTTGACCAATTGAATTTTTTCGACAGGTTCAATTAGTTATTCATTGTTATGGGGCCTCTAGGGCTTCACGGGAGCTGCAGCAGCTGCTGCAGGGGGCGGAGCGGCCTTCTTGGGCTTCTTGCTCGACGCCGTATCAGACGATTTGGTCGCGGTGGACGAGGGCGAGCCGGGAGCCGGGGAATCTGCAGCCCACGAATCGCAGCCGGGATTCCGCTTATCGCCCGTCACCTCCGTCTTCTTCTCCTGAAATGCGGGAATTTTGCATTTATTTTGCAGAAAACGCTCTAACAACACCCTAAAAGTCCAATAATTCTTGCAAAAAGGCATCCCTCATCATGTTAGAGATAATAGACGTTGGCAGGAGCCCGAATACCCAACCGAAAATGCGCCATAAATCGTCTTTCCAGAGATTTCAGAGACCCGAAGTGCGCAGAATCAGTCATAAACTCGCCTTCGAGATGCGATTGTCCAAATTGAACTTGTTGTCGGTCGGATAGACGGGCTTCTTCTTGAGCTCTTCCCTGTCTGTGCGCTTGGCGAACCACTTGCGCAGACTCTCCTGCAAATCGGGTGCCGTCAAATAGGTTCCGCATTTTCCGGATCCATGTATTTTCCGGATCCGTAATTCCGGAGCCGTAAAGTAATTCGCCGGTCCCACCTGAATGAACTCGACGGCAGCGAAGAACTCTTGCTGTGCGTGCTCGAACTGCAAATGGGAAAAATTTCAACCAACAAAAACAACAAAAAAAAAAGCATTACCTCCCCAGTGGGATCGTTCGGATGCGGCTTGAAGATGTCCTCGGGCGCTTTAGCGTCGACGACTTCCGGAGCATCGGCTGCAGCTGCTGCAGCACCTGGTGCAGGTGCTGCATCAGCTGCAGGGGCTGCAGGGACTGCAGGTGCAGCAGCCGGAGCAGCTGCGGGGGCTGCAGCAGCAGCAGCAGCTGGCGGAGCAGCGGGCGGCGTTGCAGCGTTGCCGATTGCAGCCTTGGGCGCTGCGGCCGGGGGCCGAGCTGCAGCAGCTGCAGGCTTCTTCTTCTCCGACGGGTCAGCCATAGGCATAGTCTTGTCTTCGGCAAGGGGCGCTCCAGCAGCAGCATCATTGTCCATCGGCATCGTCTTATCCTCCGCCAGGGGTGCTGCAGGTGCTGCTGCAGCTGCTGCAGCTGCTGCGGGGACGTTCGGAGGTCCCTCATCCTCATCATAGCCAGGAGGCGGCGGCGCGAGATCCGGCCGCTCGATGGCTTTCGGCATCTTGATCACCGGGTTTTTGTTGGCCTTAAACTCGGCATTCACGCGGTCGAAGTCCTCGCATTTCTCCAGATTTCCGCACAGCATGGCCATCATAATCTCCGGAGTGAGGACGACGTGGCCGGACGGGAGCTCGGGCGGATCGGCGGGCTGCTTGTTAGTGTCCGCGGGCTGCTTTGCAGCATCGCCCTTCTTCTTGTCCTTGCCCTTGGTGGCCACGTTCTTGTCCGGCTTGTCCACGGCCTCCGCTCCTTCCGGCACCGCCTCGGCAATCTTGACCTCGGCCATGAAGCGGTTGTAGATGCGCTGCAATGTTACTATTACTATTACTTAATATTAATATTAAGATTAGTTAGTATTATACGATATTTGCTGTACTGTACTAGTGTATCTATTGTATTGCACTATTGCTATTGTAGTATTGCACGAGCAAGTCATTCCCTTTCCCACAATATGTGGTGCATACGCAGATTGCATAGCGTCGCATCGAAATTTTCGGTAGCCCCATATTCAGCATTTGTAAATAGTTAAATTAATCATATTAGTAGGTTATTATCGCACATGGCCATCCAACGATCGTCCATAGTAGACGGCATTCTTCAATCCTCTCAGGAACATGGGATTCCACATGTCCGCATCTCCAAGCGTCTTCAACAGCGCCTCAGTTTCCGGCCTCAGGAAGAACGCCGACTGCAAAAATGCAAATAACCAATATATATTGACGGTGTCGTAATCACCTTTGCCTATTGCTATTGGCGATTTATACGATAGAAGCCAAGAGTATTGAATACCAGTACCAGCATTTGAATCCCATTTCTTAGAAAAATATAAAAATAATATAAATAATATAAAAAAAATATATTGCTTACGCTGGTGGCGTTACAGATGGCCGGGGCGGGGTTGCGCGCGATCGACTCGGCCAGCCCGATCATGTAGCCCGCTTGCACGTTGCCATAGTCATCATAGGCGAGGTCGACTATGAACGGATGCGCAGCCTCTGTCTCCAGCCTAGTTTTCTTTTGCGCCGGCGTCTCTTCGTTCTCTCGTTTCAGCCTTGCTGCCTTCTCAGCCGGCGTCTCCAATTTTTTCCTCTTCTTCGTCGTCTGAAACGGCATTAAATATATTTTAGAACAATTAGTTCTGATCGGCGCACGGGAAAGACCACCTCACATGCTCAAACTCGTCGCGCTTCGAGCGTAGATAAATTGGCACTTTAGTGTACTTTTCTGTACTTCAGTGCCCAGAAACCGCGCAATTGTGGGTAGTGAGAAATGATGCAGCGTGCGATTAGAGTGTAGAGTATGAGCGAGCACCTATCATCTATCTACCTACTATCAAAAGTCACGTAGGCAGGTCGTGATAATGCAAACAAGTCGAAACGCGTGTCGAGAGCGTGCATTACGAAATGTTGCGAAATCAATAAAGAACGATATCATTAGTGATATCACTGGTTGTATCATAACTTACGAGCATCGCCGTTCTCCAGTCCTCGTGCAGTCCGGGCGCGGGCGCGCAACCGATCGCGAACGCCGTTTGGTAGGGAATCGTGCCGAACTCGGGAATGATCAACTCCCTCGCAATCTGTAAGAGTATGGAAAGTATCTTTCCATTTAAGACGGTGTGGTTGGTATCTCTTGCAGTAACATGTTTCATCTTCCAAACCATCTTTTTTTTTGTTGTGGTCCGAGGCGAAATCAGCTCACCAATCCCTTTCTGACGTATAGACGCTCCCTCAATCGTGTCAGAAACGTTTCCCGGTCGAACTTGACGATATTCGGATATAAGTCCGGCTGTTTCTCAGCATTTGGCTGCTCGGGCACCTTGTTTGCATATGGGCGCACGTACAAAAGCACCTGAAATAGTAAATAACTACCATTTATTTATTTTGATAAATTTAAGAATATGTTCACGTACCGACCAGAGCAGCCCACAGTGCGGATACTGCGTCCACGAATTGAACTGCAGCTTCCGGAAGCCCTCGTGGATCAGCTAAAATATTTAAGTTATTTTTTAAAATTATTTATTTAAAAAATATTTATTTTTATTTTCAGCTGTTTGCCCTGATTGTGTGCTTCAAATATTTTCTGAATAGCAATAAATCATTACATTTTCAGCATCTCTGCACTTCGGATCGAAGAATGCAAATCCGAGAAATTGTATCGCGACCGTTCGAATCAAGCCCTTGCGAGATTCTGCAATATTGTCACATCGTCATCCACAACTGTCACTGTCGAAATTCACTGTCTATATATGTTGTTTCTAATCTCATTTTTAATTATCAAAAGACGAACAATGCGCACCGATGTCAATGCGCACCGATTCCCTACAAGCCGTTAAGCGCAATGCGCAACACAGAGCATCGTTTCTTGCATGGTGTGCGGAGTAAGGAAATGGCGGCCCGCACAGCGCACTCTCTAGCCGCACAACGTACTGTTCCGGATGAGCTTGGGCGATATCCAGCCGTGCTTGTCAATGATCTGCTTTGCTTGCAGGTACATGTAGCGCATGAACATGAGCCTGCACATGGTTTGGATGAGGCTCCGCCCACTTTCGGGCCCCTCAAGCCCCCGCCCACTCACCAGATCTGGTGGTCAATCTTCACGATTGCGCCGTGGAACTTCTTGAGGAACACGTACGCCTCTTCTGAATATTTGAGCATAAAAATTGAAGAAATTCATATCAGGGGCAAACTGCCTCGTTATTGTTTAGTTTGCACTTTTATTAGATACCATACTCGTGACATGCCCCCATGCTCACCCCAGCACTCCGGGTCCTCCGTGCCCGCTTCAAGCATCGTTTCGATGAAATCGAAGCCGGCAACCACGTTCTCCGCCCTGTCCAAGGTAGCACCGATGACCTGCCAAATGGGAAGACGTTTCGGCTCCAAATTCAAATGCCGTTTAAACCTGCGCAAAGGTGGCCTTGCACTGCGCGATACGCTCCTCTGGCTTCTTCATCTTGCTCCACGCTACGCGTCCTTGCAGCCGTTCCTTGAACTTGCGCTTGCGCTGAAATGTTGTTTGTTGTTGAAATGTTGAAATGCTGAAATGAAATGAAATGTTGTTTTTAAATATTATTATTGTTATTTTTGTTATTGTTATTTTTAAGGTCGCTTTAATTGCCTTGCACACTCCAGGAATGTGTGCTTGCAATAAAGAAGAATCAAATCAAACGAAAAATGAATGGGAAGCCAATAACTTACTCGCTCGTTCCAGACAACGTAGCAAATGATGATCGCAGCGACGAAAGCGATGGTAATGCCCACGATAATGTACACAGTTTGTATGTCAGACACTTTCGGTGCAGGTTCTGGTTGCGGCCTATCGGCTGAAGTAAAACCGATGAATACTGTCCGATTTGGAGCCGAGAGACAAGGCAAAATGAACAGACAAAACTGTCACCTACCCCGGCATCGAACCATCGATTTGCGAGGAATTTCACGGTCTCCACTCGTATACAATCCAGTGGTCCTATTGCACTTGTACGATTTGATGTCTGTCCAATTGGCGTCTTGCTGCTCATTGCCGGTGAATCGCGGGTATACCCTGAAAACATGGCAATTTGCTGATACACTAGGCGGGAGCGTACTCCAGATGTATACTATCCGACTCATTCTTGCATCTTATTTCGTCATTAGATTGGTCGACCGTTATACATTGCGATTCGTTGGAGCAAGGCAACACCAGGCCGGAGCGGAAATTGCAATCAACTGAATTGCAGATTCCGTCATGAATTGCAATGAATAACGTACACTCCTTGAAGCATCGAGCATTCTCCATCGTATCAAAACTTCCACTGGGGAGTTTGTAGTAAAATTCAGCGTTGTCCTTCCCTTCTTCCTTCTGGCAAACCGGATTATCCAGGGTCACGAACTCGTCCTCGCCATTCATTGGAATAACCCATTTGTTCTCAGGGCACTGTAATCGTATAGTATCGATTAATCAGATCAATCAGGCATTCGAACAGTTAGTGACGCATCCGTTCCACTCGATCCTTCTCCAAATACCGGACAGAAAGTACGAGCATCTTTATTACATTTTGGTTCTTTGCAAGTTTCGGCAACTGAAAATATAAAATTTTTGATGATGGATGTGTTGTCCATACCGTGTGCAGCGCAAAAGAAACTGAACGTTTCAGGATGCTCAAGCTTTACCTCAGATTCACCAGCTGGAATTCAAATTTATTAATTTAATTTTTTTTTAAAAAACTTGCTTTTGTTAATAAAAAACGAGTAAGTTCCGCCATCTTCCTTGCACTTCAATGTTTTAATTTCCTCAGGTGTATCAGACGATGCATTCGTGTATCTGAAGAGCTAATTACATTGTCACGACGTAGTTATTGTATCTGACCTGAATGCGTAACGACTGTCGTCGCATTTCCATTCATTCTTGTCGTTATTTTTCAACTGAGTACATAATTATTTTTTTCCTGATAAGACGGGATCACTCACGGGTTCAGTTTGATATTCGGTCAGAGTAGTTGGAATTGCTTTGAAAGAAAATGGATTGCATGAAATCGCTGAAAATTAACAAATAAAATTAATGGTTTCGTTATATGTCAAATCACAGATTTGCACTATTCCAACGCGTCCGACGAAATGTTCAACCTAGGATCTGCACTACCCTAACATGAAAACTAATAAAAACTGCGAAATGCGCTTTAGAAAAACGTCTCTTGTTCAGATATCCTTTCGAGAAGCAGGATCACAAAAAACGTGATCAATATAAGGCTTGAGATTGATAAGTGAAATATGATTTAATTTTTAAAAATTACTTAGAGATTCGAAGAGGTTTCTGCCTTGGTCCATCTTTATCACTGCCGATGTTGGAGGATCGCTTTTCAAATGAGTTATTCCCTGTCTATCCATTGCATCATACTGAAATCAATATAAATACACTATCTTAAAATGAGCAACAAACCAGTTTGTGGGCCTTTTCCACTTTGACTGCACACACAGTAATTCCCGCTTTGGAATAAGAAAGGCTTTCAAAAAGTTGCTCTGAAAAGCACGTTAAAATGATTAACGGGTTCATTTTATCTCACTTATTTTATATTTCTTTTTTGCATCGATCCCTAGCGAAGGGTCAGCCCCGACAAATAATTGCGGTTCTTTTCCCGTGTTGAAATCACAGCCGAAGAAAATAAGTTCTTTGAATCCGCTTGAGTCTCTTTTAACATGGTAAATTCCCAATTTATTTAACTTCGGTTCTCCAGTTATTTGCATTTGGAACAATGCAATATCTTCGCTAAAAAATCTGAAGAAAAAAATAGAAATAGCTTTAAATCAGAGAAAATGATATTACTTGGTCTGTATTCCAGAGTACTTGCAATTTTCGTTCAAAGTTTCGGCTGTTTTTTGATTGTCTTCGTTGTGTTCTTCTCCCAATTTCGGTGCGTTCTTATCCTTTTTACAGAAGCATTTCTGAAAGTAGATATATCGCAAAGAAGAATATAGAACAGATGAATATAAGAATATGTAACGGAAGTATATTCCGTAAAGGAAAATAGTGATGTTTTGAAAGATTTTTTTGGCGAGTTTTATGATAGTGATCACATTGAATATCGATTTTCATGCAAAACAAAATTGCCAATGTTACAGAAGGTCAAAGATGCTTATTTTTAGTAGTTCATGCTATACATTTTTAAAAATAACGAATTAATTCGAATACCGTTTGAACACCGCATGTCGACCAGTCGATCGATGGCTCTGCCGTGAATACCAAGGCAGGGAAGAATACGAGTAGAATAATCTGGAATTAAATTCATACAAAGTTTGAACAACTTTAGTCGATTGCTGTCGATTGATTGTTGTCGATTGTCAATCCCACAATTTGCTGTCAATTCACCCCACATTCTCACTAGTTTCTATCTTTTGCATTTCGAATTATATATTTTGAAATACTCTAAATGAATTTCAACTCTACCATATAAATGCGCATTCTACTAGTACCTCTGGTCCGGCACTTTCCCTTGGTGGAAAAGGGTGGGGTGCTCTGTCCGTCGCGCACTGACCAGACCCATTACAGTACTCCTACCATAACACAGACCAAATACTGTACTCCTACCATAACCCAGACTCACTGCAGTATGACTACCATAACCCAAACCCATTACAGTACTCCTAATCACAGTACCTACCTACCTACAAGCACCCAGACCCACTACAGTACACCTACCATAACACAGACCCACCACAGTATACCTACAATAACCAAGGCCCACTTCAGTACACCTACCACAACCCAGAGCCACCATAGTAAATGCGTACCAGCACCTAGACCCACTACAGTACCAGCCTACCAGCACCCAGACCCACTAAAGTGTACTTACCATAACCCAGAGCAACCATACTACCAGCCTACCCGCACCTAGACCCACTACAGTACCAGCCTACCAGCACCCAGACCCACTAAAGTGTACTTACCATAACCCAGAGCAACCATACTACCAGCCTACCCGCACCTAGACCCACTACAGTACCAGCCTACCAGCACCCAGACCCACTAAAGTGTACTTACCATAACCCAGAGCAACCATACTACCAGCCTACCCGCACCTAGACCCACTACAGTACCAGCCTACCAGCACCCAGACCCACTAAAGTGTACTTACCATAACCCAGAGCAACCATACTACCAGCCTACCCGCACCTAGACCCACTACAGTACCAGCCTACCAGCACCCAGACCCACTAAAGTGTACTTACCATAACCCAGAGCAACCATACTACCAGCCTACCCGCACCTAGACCCACTACAGTACCAGCCTACCAGCACCCAGACCCACTAAAGTGTACTTACCATAACCCAGAGCAACCATACTACCAGCCTACCCGCACCTAGACCCACTACAGTACCAGCCTACCAGCACCCAGACCCACTAAAGTGTACTTACCATAACCCAGAGCAACCATACTACCAGCCTACCCGCACCTAGACCCACTACAGTACCAGCCTACCAGCACCCAGACCCACTAAAGTGTACTTACCATAACCCAGAGCAACCATACTACCAGCCTACCCGCACCTAGACCCACTACAGTACCAGCCTACCAGCACCCAGACCCACTAAAGTGTACTTACCATAACCCAGAGCAACCATACTACCAGCCTACCCGCACCTAGACCCACTACAGTACCAGCCTACCAGCACCCAGACCCACTAAAGTGTACTTACCATAACCCAGAGCAACCATACTACCAGCCTACCCGCACCTAGACCCACTACAGTACCAGCCTACCAGCACCCAGACCCACTAAAGTGTACTTACCATAACCCAGAGCAACCATACTACCAGCCTACCCGCACCTAGACCCACTACAGTACCAGCCTACCAGCACCCAGACCCACTAAAGTGTACTTACCATAACCCAGAGCAACCATACTACCAGCCTACCCGCACCTAGACCCACTACAGTACCAGCCTACCAGCACCCAGACCCACTAAAGTGTACTTACCATAACCCAGAGCAACCATACTACCAGCCTACCCGCACCTAGACCCACTACAGTACCAGCCTACCAGCACCCAGACCCACTAAAGTGTACTTACCATAACCCAGAGCAACCATACTACCAGCCTACCCGCACCTAGACCCACTACAGTACCAGCCTACCAGCACCCAGACCCACTAAAGTGTACTTACCATAACCCAGAGCAACCATACTACCAGCCTACCCGCACCTAGACCCACTACAGTACCAGCCTACCAGCACCCAGACCCACTAAAGTGTACTTACCATAACCCAGAGCAACCATACTACCAGCCTACCCGCACCTAGACCCACTACAGTACCAGCCTACCAGCACCCAGACCCACTAAAGTGTACTTACCATAACCCAGAGCAACCATACTACCAGCCTACCCGCACCTAGACCCACTACAGTACCAGCCTACCAGCACCCAGACCCACTAAAGTGTACTTACCATAACCCAGAGCAACCATACTACCAGCCTACCCGCACCTAGACCCACTACAGTACCAGCCTACCAGCACCCAGACCCACTAAAGTGTACTTACCATAACCCAGAGCAACCATACTACCAGCCTACCC
The DNA here is from genome assembly GCA_900490705.1 of Pristionchus arcanus. Taxonomy (NCBI): domain Eukaryota; kingdom Metazoa; phylum Nematoda; class Chromadorea; order Rhabditida; family Neodiplogasteridae; genus Pristionchus; species Pristionchus arcanus. The sequence continues at coordinate 76,408 of LS484915.1, read as the reverse complement.
GCACCTAGACCCACTACAGTACCAGCCTACCAGCACCCAGACCCACTAAAGTGTACTTACCATAACCCAGAGCAACCATACTACCAGCCTACCCGCACCTAGACCCACTACAGTACCAGCCTACCAGCACCCAGACCCACTAAAGTGTACTTACCATAACCCAGAGCAACCATACTACCAGCCTACCCGCACCTAGACCCACTACAGTACCAGCCTACCAGCACCCAGACCCACTAAAGTGTACTTACCATAACCCAGAGCAACCATACTACCAGCCTACCCGCACCTAGACCCACTACAGTACCAGCCTACCAGCACCCAGACCCACTAAAGTGTACTTACCATAACCCAGAGCAACCATACTACCAGCCTACCCGCACCTAGACCCACTACAGTACCAGCCTACCAGCACCCAGACCCACTAAAGTGTACTTACCATAACCCAGAGCAACCATACTACCAGCCTACCCGCACCTAGACCCACTACAGTACCAGCCTACCAGCACCCAGACCCACTAAAGTGTACTTACCATAACCCAGAGCAACCATACTACCAGCCTACCCGCACCTAGACCCACTACAGTACCAGCCTACCAGCACCCAGACCCACTAAAGTGTACTTACCATAACCCAGAGCAACCATACTACCAGCCTACCCGCACCTAGACCCACTACAGTACCAGCCTACCAGCACCCAGACCCACTAAAGTGTACTTACCATAACCCAGACAGGGGGATCGGGGGTATCAGGGGTATCGGAGCGTATCGAGGATATCAGGGGGTATCAGGGGGTATCGGGGGGAGTAAAATCACCATTATTCTTCTTCAGCAACGTGGCATCGGAGGAGCACTCGAGTGAAGAACCGTTCGAAATGAGCGAAGGACGAGCGAATGAGAGAAGGAGGAGGATCGATTCGTTGTTCGTATTATTCGATTAGAGTGATATTAAATATATAAGGATTATCCGTGCATCTAGATTCAATTAAACCAATTTCCATAGACCTCATTCGCAGTATAAAAGACCGTCCCCCCTCTCCTCTCCTCATTTCCCCCACTTCATTCCACGTCAAGAGGTCGGATCGAATGGACGAGCAATGAGGTGTGTTACCCCCGAGTTCCCAGGATCCCCACCAGCCCCGTACCCTTGAGGACTCCACCCAGTGCTCGGTATCCAATCAATCCTACCGTAACCCAAGGGCCTAGCTCCACATATTCTAGCTGTAACTCACAGCGTTCTAGGGATTTTAATTTAAATCCCAAATCCGCCCAGATCAACCATAAACAATCCGTCTTTGCACTCAACGTTATGTTTCCTAATTTCAGGACGCTACTCATCTCAATCTTTTTCTGGTCGCTTGCTCAGCTCGCCTTGGCGGATACCACACCTGAACCGTGGGACGGATGTGGAACGACATTTGTGAGTTTGTTTAGGAGAATTGTATGCTCGGATGTTAGATTGAAACGATCCCGATATCAAAACGATCGAGAGTACACCATTTCCTCGGTCACAACATGCACAAGGATCATTTCGTATCATTTCCATATCATTTCGCATTTCACTCATTCCTTGCTACCTACTCGCTACTCGGAACATTTCACATCGACAGAAAAAGGAAAGATTTCGATGTCTATCTGTAATTTTAGATTTTTCGAAACATATCTCCCCCCCCCTATCTATCTCGAACTTTACTCAGATTCTAGTATTGGGGCGTCCCATAAGTCCTTACAATTGAGTCACTCGTGCTGATGGGAGGTGTGCGCACAGATCCGCTTTTCCCATCCGTGCAATTCAGTATTCGGATTCTGAAGACGTTATCTTCGACAATTAGCTTTTTTTGAAAATTAATTTCGCACTCCCATGAGCAGCCCTTGTTTGGCGTTTCAAGCAATTTTGAAATGCTCGGCGACACTGACTTCCCTTGACTTCCCCAAGTCAATAAAAAATCTCAAGTGCAATAGGTAAGGGTGCCCATAAAGTATTTTATCATGCATTGAAAATTAGGAAGGGTTTCCTACTAGTAGCGCAATTAACAAAAAAGACGTATTTTGGAGGGTGATTTAGAAATTTTGAATCTAAGCCGAGGATAAAGGTGGACAGATCCTTTCTGTCAACACTAGGGAATGTGTGCAAACTTTTTTTTTTGAATCACTAATATCATATTTATCGGTAGTGGTAACGGAAAAACTTCTATCCGTAGCAAAAAAATGACATTTTCTATAGAGTAGATTTTAATATTTTTGATATTTTTTAAACATCAATTGTTGGAGCAATCCAGAATTGCTCAAATGCTCGATATGCAGCTCCCTGCTGTGCAGCAAGGTGCTGCACAGCAGGGAGCTATGCAATCTGTCTGAAATTTTGAGGGGGTCCACTATGTAATGCAAAACTGTAAAAGTCCTATATCGCACTCCTTTAATTTACGCCCAAAAGTAGCGTGTTCTTTTCTTCCTCGCTCTTTCGAGCACTCGCTTTCACATTTCTCGTCACCCAAAAAGTTAGAGCTCTTTGGGCTCTAGTTTCGCGTAAAAACGTACCCAATTTGCAATTTTTTTATAAAGCGTGAAAAATTCTTAACTTGAATTTTCGGCTGACTTCAATGTATTACGGGATGGGCAAACTCTGGCATTTTCAAAGTTGATTGCTACCTCATTCTGTGTGGAAAAGATCAAAAGGTCCATTAGGAAACCAGTCAGAATTCAAGGGGAAAACCACTGAGAATTTGGATTGCTAAATATTAAGGGATCTGTCATGCTTTTTCGCAAAGGTTACCCAGCTGCATCTTTGTGACTCGAATATCTCAACATCACACCGAGAGAAATGTCAGAAAAAAAGAGTGACAGAGATTTCCTGAAAAAAATATTGACAATTTTTCAAATCATGCACAGTCCTGGTATATAAATCTTAGTGACAAACAGTCCTATTCAACCTTTTCATTAACCACACATCATCGTTTAATTATAATTATATTTTACAGGCATGCTATATCCCCGAAAAATGTTCTTTATCATCGACTCTGACCACAATTGGGAGAAGCAAGACATATGTGCTTCTAAAAGATTGGGTGGAAAATGGAAAGATGATTTATGGGATGAAACCTAATTGTGAAGCACTCATCCGTGTCCAGTGAGTTGTAGATATTTCTATTATGTGCAACCAAAAAGTTCAGCGCCTATGCTAATCATTGGGCATTTGTATCAATCGAAAGCTTCGACGCTGCTATAACATGGATTCAATTTTACAATGAAGAATCAGAGAAACTACCCAATGACCCATCCAAATCTTTCAAATTTTCGTGCAAAAAGTCTGAAGAACCAGAAAACTCAGGACAGTGGAAACTAAAAGGAACATACGGGCCACATAAAGATTCACAAAATACTGAGATAGAAAGTGAGCGAGCATTTATTTAAAAGTATTTTTTCGAGCAAGTCTTCTATCGCTGGAAATTTACTGTCTCTTAGTATCTTATTTTTAACGCTTTATCTTAATATGGTCGAATTTCAGTTACCTATGATCCAATTCCGCAAATGATTAAATGTGATTTTCAAGTCCTGATATCAAAGAAAAATAAGGTTTTTTTGTGTTTTTGTTGGATTGTGAAAGAAACTTGATGCCGTTTGTGAGAGCATCAAACAAAGGTCATACAGCAAAAACTTCAACTTCGAGGAAAGTAGTGTTTCCGGACAATTCAGAGTGCTCTACTCGATAATCACTATCTCATTTGCTAAAATGCAAATTTGAGAATCTGGCTCATTGAAAAATTGCACATTTTCGAACGTTTCAGGGTATATCTCGAAAAAGATGAGATGAAAAGATGAAAAAGATCAGATGAGAGCCAGAGGAGTAGACTCAAATTTGCATTTTATCAAACACGATGATTATCGAGTAGAGCACCCTGAAGTGTTCCAGACTACTTTCCTGGAATTCGAACTTTTTTTTGCTACCGGACCTTCGTACAGTTCTGGTCGACTCTATGGAAAAAGGCCTCCTAACAATAAGTGTACCGTCATGATCGTTTAGTAGTTAGGGAGAGGGAGTCAGCTCGGGTGCGGGCATGTGGTGCTGGGTCCCGCTATTTCGATTTGTGCCACTCCTTCTTTAAGGAAACAAATGCTCGAAGTGATTTTTCACATCGAGGAAACCCTTTTTGAATCTTTCAATGACTTTCAATGACACATTTTGAAGGTCTTCGGAGACAAATTCAGAGTTCAAATTAAAATAAATGGCAACGAACACACCGTATATAACTCTCTAGATATGCCAACAAGTGAGATAATAGCCTTGCAAGATTGTAAAAATCGAGACTATTTTAGTTGGATGTGATCCGAGTCTCTACAAGAATGGTGGCGAATCGGAAAAAAACGAACTGAAAGTTTATAGAGAAGTATGAATTAATATAATTTAAACATTTAAAAATATGTATAGGTCAAGTACAACTTTGGCGAATTCTCATGCGACGACTCAGAAATTTTCAAAATGGAGTGAGTATCTCAATTTTAGAAAAAAATCAAAAAAGTTTTGCAGATCTCGACTTGATGCAACTACTCCCACGGCGCCATTCATAGCAGTTAATTCAATACAATGCGAAAACGATGGAAAAATAAAAATAACACCTAATCCCAAACCTGACGACAAGCCAGTTGATCTCGCGGAGGACGACCTGGAAATCAGATGTGTTGCTGATGGTATTTATTACTATAAATTAAATGAAAATAATTTATTATTTTAGCGCGTTTCTTCTGTAATGAAGGAGTGAAGGCCAAGCCTAATAAGAAGGCGCTTATTCACGTAAAAGCAGATATAAAATATAAAAAAAACGATATACCAGCGCCGAAACCAAGCTCACTGAAGGTATGTACATTATTATTCTATTACATTATTATTACATTCGTATATTTATCTGCTTAGAAAATGTATTAATCAATTGATGCATCTCCCGTCAGACGATAATATATTCTTTTTTTTAGTGCCCAGATGATGAGCCTCATCTCGTTGTAAGAGAAAACGAAAAGCCAATTCAAAAAGTCAATTCAAAACTTGAATGCTTGTCTCGCGGTACAAAGCAGCTTTGGGCAATAGAACGCAAAATATTTTTGGATAATAATCAGGCATACTACTGCACTAAAGATTGTGAGATCCGCTAATTGAATTAAACTACTGTGTTAACCGTATAACTATTACAGTAGAGTGCCATCTCAATGTCAGAATTGCAGAAAGTGCCGTAAGCAACGGTGATCTGGTAGGCCAAATTCTGGGAATCAAAAATAGCATTAAATTTATCAGGATACAAAGACTTTCGTTCCCAAATGCTCCATGAATGGAATAACCGGAATTCTATAGTGAGTTCCCACAGTGAAAAGTTGCCCATCTCGCTGCTCTTGTAAACAAATGAACAAAAAAAAATTTTTTTCTAGCGTAAAACGAGACGGAGGCAAAAATGTTGAAATCGAGGAGCCATCGTGCAATCTAAAAACTGGAATCTTCGAATACAAAGTAAAGGGAGGACAAATTGAAGAGATCACGAATTCAACCAAATTTGAATGCACTTGTATGCATATTTCTGTTTATATCAACACTAACGCATGCTTTTTAAAGATCCGCTCGAAAAAGATGAGAATATGGGCATCGGTGCTGCAAAAGCTGCGGGATATTCGGCTCTTGCAGTGGGCATAGCGGCAGCTATCGGCGGTGGTAAGATGCATTGCTCTTCAAGGTGGTAGATGCATTTCGTTGGGAGACCACTAAGATTCTTTATTCTTGATTGCCTGTTCGCTTGCTTGTTGGAAACGGTCAAAATATTGCGAGCTCTGGTGCGCGCGCCCAAGTTGGGATCAAGCAAATCTCCAAGTAGCGTACAAGCTTGGGGGCAACTTGGGATTTTGCTTGATCCCAACTTGGGAGCGCCTTTTTTCGGATTACGGTAGCGAGAGAGTGAGAGAGCGAGAGACGGTAGGCCTCACCATTATTGATTGATAGTGGCATGAGTTGCCTCATACAGTAACCAATGGCCCCACACGGTACGACCATATGGGGGTGGTCACATTCAAAAGACAGTCCTACTGGGGACCGTAGATAATCAATCGCACTCGTGCCCGAAGGCAGTCAGAAGAGGG
>LS484915.1:5014-69634 GCA_900490705.1 Pristionchus arcanus | reverse complement strand
CCTAGATGACGAAGGGGCGTACCTTCCCATAAAGAAATTTTGTGAAGAGTATCTGTTCTAATTAGTATTGATCACTAATTAGCGCATCCCGAACATACCGAGATCAGTAGTGTGTTTTTCTTTATTTTGATTCGGTGATAATTGAGAAAATCTTTTGTTTTCGCGTTTCAACGGAGTCGATTGGTGCAAACTCCATCATGATCGTGATTACACTTACACCGGAAAGCATTTCCTTTCTCTATCGAGAGCCAGAAATTACGGCAATGGTCCCTTCGTAATGCCTCTTCCTCATCTAGGAGCACATTCCCAGCCTAGGGAATCGATAGGAGAGTCGCGAGACGGCGGTAGATCAAGGGACTTGTCTCTTCCCAGGGCAAAGATCACGCGATCTAAAGTGATTTGGAAGACTTCAGAGGGGTGTTTCATTAGGTGCTCGGTCAAATAAACCCCATGAACAGTATACCATTCGAATCGTCTCGACGAGCTCTATCGATTTAGATCATAAAATTCCTGGGCCCGAAATTGTGGTGAAAATCAAACATTTTAATCGATTTACAAAAATAATAATGAAAATATCGATGGGCCCAATGTGCAGGCGTATTCTACTCGACATTCTGAACGTTTCATCTCTTTGAACTCGAAGTACCAAAATCACTCTGGGCTGCGCTACAGAGCTGCAAAGTTGGCGATTTCTGACACTTAAAAAGTTTGACGACGTCTAACATCGTAGAAAATGAAAATATCGAACAAATCTCGACGCTATCTTGTGGGGGGACCCTAAGGGCTATCCAAAAACATACAAATATGCATGGGTCAAAAAATGTGCCAATGAACCCCTGATTTTATTCGAATTTTACGTGACACGCGTGTTATTTAGCGACACCCAACGGGGTATTGAGGACAGGGTTTGTGGGCAATAGCAAATATGCTAGTGATTGGCACGACATGTTAACAACGTACATCATGTCATATCACCAGATCATTTTAAAATATTAATTGCAGCTATCATCTGTGTAATGTTCTTCTATGCTGCGAGGAAGCGGAGATTGGTGAAAAAAAGGCAAAAGGAGCAGGAAGAGAGGGAAAAAGAGTATGTACATCGTGAAAATAAAATGAAAAATAAAAAAAATAAAAAAATTTTAAAAAAATATGCAAAGATCCGATCATTGCACGATGATTTGCTCATTCTCATTTGCTTGTGATCAACGGTCGCTAAGAAATTTTCCTATGGTCACAAACGCCAATCAAAAAATCTTTGTAGGATTGGTGATAACGTGTGGATTCGATACTGTATGGACAAAGAGGAAAAGGCAAAGCTCGCGGCGAAAGTGGGAGACGAAAAAGTGGAGGAGAATACACCGCAGGTCATTTTTTATTAGATTTCGAAATACGGGTCGCCGTCTCTTCATTACCTCACTCTCCTCTCTGACCGGCGTGAGAGTACGTGAAATGAAGAGACGATGACCCGTATTTCGAGCTCTATTTTTTTATGTTTTTAAAATATTTTTTAAAAAGTTATTCATTTTTGCAGGATCTCGACGAAGTGTACAATTGGAATCGGATGTTGATGACCTTCCAGCGCGATGCATTGGCATGTTTCTTATACATTTTATAGTTTTTATAGCATATTAGGCCCGTTACTCGTTTCTCACTCGCAATCCAGCAATGAGATACGTCTTTGTAGGAATGCCTTGGCGCGAACAAAGAGGGAAAATACCAGGAAACTGAAAAAGCGGTTCGTTCATTGATTGCATTTTATTGCTGTTTTTTTTGTGAATTATACTGTGAGCAATTTTTTTCAGATCCAGATGCCCCTCAACAGCGATATTCCTAAGAGAGACGCGGAGAAGCACTATTCTCGATGGCTGATCACGGAATGTGCCTACGTGAGTCTTGGCACTGAATTTATTATTAGATATTAGGAGAAAATCCCCCTGGTGTATTATTATTACTATCACACATAAGTGCTAACCGAGCCTCGTTCAGGAGAGCAAGTCCCCTGTGCGGGCCGTTCAGGAGACGCTGGATGTGTACCGCTACACGATTGATCTCGAGCCTTTCTGCGAACTCGAAGACGAGATCAAAGAAATAGAAAGGCTGATGATATCGGACCCAAAAGAAGTTAAATTCAAGCTAAATAGAAAGCCTGTAATGGAGAAAGCCCCGCCTCCGCCCGCCGGCCCTTGAGCTGGTATGAATATGCTCAGCGTATATAAGAATATGCTCAAGTCTGATTCTGTCGAGTTTCATGTATGTATAAAATATCAGACAACGAACGAGTTGGGCTCACATTTGCCGAAAAATGCGAGCATCTTGGCACGGAAAGACAATTGAACAGACCATTTACAAACTATTATGAAAAAAGTTGCATTTTATGGCAATAAGAATTCGTTACCGGGCAAATTCTGAGTTAGAAGGCTGATCTCTTACGGTTGCTTCAATTGATAACAATCAAAATACTTCGTCTCTTCAGAAGGCCACGTCAAAGTTTGATAGTGTAAATAGTGAAGTACTATAAAGTGAAGCTAGTGAAGCTGTCTTGTTAGCGCAAATCTGATTCAGCCAGTTTGTTTTTCGTTTCTTTTTCCGATCAATATCTGCTCCCGCTCACAGTCTTTTCGTACTGTCTTCCCTCTTAATTCGGCTTTTCAGTAATGCTGCGGAAAAAGTCAGGGGAGATTTCCTCCTCGGGTGAAAAAAGTCAAGAGGAGGAAAAGGAGGAATTCAAAATTTTGAATTCGCGCGCTTTTCAGTATCTCGCTTCTCCGTAGAGCTAGCGACTCACAAATTTAACTAGGTGTTTTCCGACACCTTAAAACCCTATAAACCAAGTTTCAAGTTGCTAGCATCAGTAGGAACCGAGATATTTTGAAATAACGAAAAATGCGGGAATTCAAATTTTCGATTTCCTCCCTTGATTTTTTCCACTCGATTTTTTCCTCTTCTCTTTCCTCCCCCTACTTTTTCCACAGCATAATCTACATGAAGTATCTTGCAAATACCACAGCACAGCATTCTACACCGACAGAAAAGGGTTGTAGTCGAACTGCAATCTTTTACTATGAAATGTTTCTGAAACTTATCTCGATTCTCATTTTGCATCTGCCTGAGCGATTGAAATCCGGATACGTTTCAGAAACTTTTTATATTCTGATTTTGTTATGCAGTTCGATTACGGTGCGCGGGAAAATTCACATCTTAATCCCATTGTTCACCCTTTTCTGGAGAGAACAAAGGGAAGTTTCAAGTGGCTAGCATCAATGGGAAACGAGATATTTTGAAATAACGAAAAATGCGGGAATTCAAATTTCCGATTTCCTCCCCTTGACTTTTTCCACTCGATTTTTTCCTCTTCTCTTTCCTCCCCCTACTTTTTCCACAGCATTAGATCAATGGAGCGAATTATACGAACGTAATCACGTGGCCGGGGGGGGGGAATAGATCTGGTCTTTGATCTTTGGTTTTAACCTTCTATTTTTATTCCAGAAGCAGTCAATTGATGTGACGCGATGACTCTTTTAATTGCTTTCCAAATCAAGCTCTTCAACGTCGGAGTAAAGACCAATGATCAGAGACCAATGAACGAATTCATACAAGCTACGATTATAAAAAATAAGAATTTCTTTCTTCTTCCACTAAAAATAGATCAAATTCTATCGAAGAAAAAGGCCTTTTTCCACTTTTTTTCCAGCCTCACATCAACGAAATGAAAATTTCACTCGGTCTGCCTCCATCGGCATTAACTTCTGTCCTGAATATATGTCGTGTGCCTATTTCATGTCGTTATTTCAATCTGCTTCATTCTTTCATTGTCTGTAAACCACGAAATTCTTCACAAAAAAATCTTCATCGAATTTATAATCGCACGTTGGTATACGGGTAATAACGAGACATAACAGTCATAACAACACGAAAATTAGAGTACGGTAACCTATCACTACTTTGGTATCTATAAATTCATATTTTGAAAGAAGAAATCATTCTGAGAGACAATCAACAACTAACAAGGTCTAGTGGAGAATCGAACCGGTTCTGAGGAGGGGGAGGATCAATCGATAGATGGAAAGAGACCTACAGTACACACCGTCATACGGTAGCGAGCGAATCACGAACTGGCTGCTTTCTTTTGCTCAGCCGCAGTCTCTTTTGGCTGCTCCTCCTTCTTCTCCTCCTCGGGCGCCCCGGTCGACTCTGCAATCGATCGATAACTACCGTATTGATCGATTATCGATGCAATCCTAGCACTCCAAAAGGTACGATATTCCACAAATAATGATCTCAGTATACGATTCCAAGTCATCAATATTTCACAGCTACAGTAACCCATAAATATCGTTTACCATCCGAAGAATGTTTTCTTCATTTTCCCCAGCCATCCTTCCTCCTCCTGCTCGCCTGCGCCTGCAAACAACGTCTCTCTTTTTGTGTTCGTTTTCGAAAATCAATATCGAAAATCGATATGCATCGCAAGGTACCGTACCTCCCACCGAGAAAGAGAGAGAGAGACAGAGTTTGCAAGCGCTGCGCGCTATAGTATGATCGTCTACCGTGAGCATCTTCCAACTATCGAAACTGTTACCATTCTATATCGTAACACATTTAGTCTCCACCGTAATACATTTTCAGAACGAGCATCAAGGGACTATTGTAACCTTCCAAACAGTACTTGGCAGGATGATCACCGTAGAATGAGAACAACCGAAAGGTATTCATTTTTTCCGCTTGTGGACTATATTTTGTTGATTCTTCACCGACAGTGATCATCCGACGCAGCGCCACCCCTACCGTACCTTTCTGGCTATCCTCTTGCTTGGGTTCCTCTGCTTTGGTCGCTTTCTCAGCCTTTGGCTGCTCCTTGTGCTCCTTGGCAGCGGCCTTCTTGGGCGCCTCCTTCTTCACCTGAGAAGAATGTGTTTCAGAATGACACACTTTCATTTCTGGCACCTATCCTTTGCTATCAACATTCTGATTAAAATTGCCCAAAAATCAGCTAAAATTTCTTATTTTTAATTTAACTGTTCGTTTTTAGTGGACTAACAATGTTGTGAACAGACGTGGTATACCACCTGATTTTGCATTTAAAAGTGAACAGCTTGTCATGATACCCCCCCCCCCACATCTTCCCAAAGATAATTGCATCCTAAAAATACTCGATCCCTCATCTCATCTTCTAATATCATGCCAATGCCGTATAATGTTAGAATGTTAGGTGAACTACCTACATTTCGCTGCATAATGAATAGTGATAATGATGATAGGATGCATCATTATCGCCCCTCTTTCTTGCTATCTCACCTCCTCCTCCACAATTCCCCTGACACTTCCGCTCTTCGGCTTGTCCGTCGCCGCCCACTCCTTCATGATGCGCCGCTGCTCGTCGTTAAGGTACCTTAATTAGAATAATTAATTAGATAAATACTTAATAGCTAATTATTTAATTTAAGTGTATTTAAGTATTTCAATGGACGTCGTACCTTAAGATTGATTTATATTTATTAATTTAATAATTAAAAATAAAGTGTTAATGTATTTATGGCCGCTGTTCGTTCTTCAGGTAACTAAAACCACCATTTGTAAATTCTAATTCATTTGATAAATTATTAAACCTCAAATTGACTTACTCAAAGAATTTTTCAAAAGATTATATAATTCATGAAAAAATCTATTAAATTGTTGATGCTGTCAATACATTAATCAAGCAACTCCATCCTCGATATAACATAACCGTGAAACCTAACTTCACCTCTCGCTTTCGCTCAAAATTTTGCAAATTTTTACTATCGCATATTTAAAAACATATTTTTAACTCAATAAATAATAATATTACCACCATATAAATCATGTTTCATAAAAGATAAACAAGCTAGCAGTAAAATACTCACTTGGGCACTGCGATCCTCACGTTGATGTACTGGTCGCCCGATCCATGCGCGTTCGCCCGCTTCACTCCCTTGCCCGACAGCCTGGAGTGGAATATAAACATCGTTAGCGTTATCTATCCCATCTCAGTTATCGATCGCTTCCTATCGCACTCCTCCATGTCTGTCAAACAAGAAATGAAGAATTTTTATGTTTTTTTCTCGCAGTGCTAATTTGCAGTGATTTTGTATTTGCTCCAATGATTTGTAATGGACAAACTTGCAAACTGCAGAGTTTTACCGATAAAAGTTATCGTATACCTCAGCTTCGTGTGCGACCCGGTCCCCGGCGTGATCTGGATGCTCGTGTCCTCGTAGATGCCCGGCACGCGCACCGTCCCGCCCAGAATCGCCTGCGCTACCGTAACCTGGAAGGGGGTTGATTGGGGTAATCGCAATCACTGATTTCCGACATTTAACTTTAGACATTACAAATTAGTAATCAAACAATCGTCAGTTATCGACTGACTGAAAAAAGTCAATTGTCGATTGACCATGAAATAAGTCAATCCTCGATCACTCTCTACCGTACCTCGACATCCACGTGGATATCATCTCCCTGTCGCGTGAACTTGTTGGAGCGCGCGACGTTGAAGTGCACGAGCACGTTAGTCTGAAAATAATCGATAATTACGGTATCAATCAATAAATGGATATCTACCTTAGCCAATCAATAAATCGATCGATAGGAACGGTATTCAATCAACTATCGGGAAAAAACAATCAATAACTACCGTATTCTATCTATAAAGGTAACCAATCAAAAAATGATGACTACCGTAACCAATCAATAAATCAATCAATAACCATACCGCACCTTGCCCGTCTGGTACCGTATGGTCTCCTTGTCGTGGGTTCCGGCGGGGACCTGCAGGCTGATCGGCCGCCGCTGCACCGTGCTGCCCTGGCCCTCGCACTCCTGCAAATGGGGATACGGTAATCAGAATACTGTAATCAGTCGAATAATTTGCATCGTTAGTAGAATGTGCTCAACAAAACCAATGTCATATCACAAGCTTCATTTCGGTGAGTTCGCAAATTTCGCAAGCAAGAAGAAAATGCTCCTCTCGATTTGCTCCGCTCTCTAGCTTTACAGTCACCTCCTTTACACTGTACGGCAATAAGCCATTTGCATCTAGTGCATGAGAGAATAAGCGAGAGAGGAGCGCGCGTGCTATGAGTGTAGTTGACAGCTGCTACACACATGGCCGCGTGGCGCAATGGATAACGCGTCTGCCTACGGAGCAGAAGATTGTAGGTTCGATCCCTACCGTGGTCGCAACTTTTTGCACGCGTTTTCTTTATTTGCCTTTTCAACGATTTGAGCTAGATACGCTTCATAACTATCTCTGGACACATCTGCCTCATTGGCTCAGTGGCAGAGCGTCTGTCTAGTAAACAGAAGGTCGCTGGTTCGATTCCAGCATGAGGCACCAACTTTTGCATCACTGTTTTGCAGTACAACATCAACAAAACATTCCTGGAAATCCACCGTAACAATGCGCTATGGAGACTTGCTCCGATACCTCATATTTTCTCTCACACACATTACAGTAACCCATAGATACCGTACCTGGCAGGGGTTCTTATTATACTCTACCGTTTTGATTACACCACTTATTTATCATTTTTTCTAAAAAAACTTTTTCTTTATTCCCTTTTCAACGATTTGAGCTACAAGGCTAGAAAACCAGGGAAAAATCAATAGTCTACCGTACCTGACAGGGGTTCTTGTTGTACTGTCCCGTGCCCGTGCATCGATTGCACGGCTGCTGGAAGAAGTAGCCGCCTTGCAGTTTCTGCGTCATCATGCCCGACCCGTTGCAGTACGGGCACGAGACCTGCGAAAAGGTGATAAACGATTGAATATTAGCAGTGTGCACGATATCTCCGGAAAATGTACCTAAAAAATTACAAATTACGTAGTGCACGGAAACCCAATTTTAATTGTAAATCTATATGGAACTTATCCAGTGAGAGATGAGTTTCATGAGTTCGACAAAACAGACAGGAAATTGATCATAACAATATGTCTTGTGTTGGTGATTGGAAAAAAAACAATAAGTAGTGCAACTATCCAACCACCATGCCATTAATGGCTATTTCTCTCATAGGCCATGTAGATGCTGGGCCTCTTAAGAGAATTTTCGAAGACTGTGGAGCCCCCATCAATTAGCGGAATTAGCCCATCAAAGGCAACCATTTATCCACCATACCTTCTTGTATCCCGGCTCGACGGCGCTGCCCTTGCACTTGAAGCAGTCCTCGATCACGCGCACGTTTACGGTCTGGAGAAATATAATTATTTAGAAATTGTTAGTTGTCACGTTTACCCATCCTTCCTGCTCAAAACCAGCACAGATGCAGAAACTATCGATTATCTACAGTTAACCATGAAAAGTTAATAAGATGAGACAGAAAAATAGTCATATATTAGTTAAAGAACTGAAATTAGGCATAAAAAAATTTGTTAATATAAAATAACAAACCTTGGTTGTGCCGCGCACAGCTTCCTCGAACGACAGGTCCAGCACGAGTTCTGAATTGTTGAGTTAATGTTTTTCAGCCACTGGACTAATTTTAAAATTTTAAAGTTACCGAGAGTCACAGTCATCGCTACATTTACTTGAAAATCAGTTCAAATGACTCATACCTTCCGTCTGGTTGGATCCGTACTGCGACTCGGCAAAGTTCATGTTCCAGTTGATGCCGCCCTGAGAAAGAATACATATTGATCATAATAATATTAATATATCTACGCCCGAAGCGCAACGAAACCGAAAGTTAGAGAGCATGTTCAAAATATAAACAGCGAAGGGTGATTTGTTCCTGCGAACAATCAAGACTACAGGAAGGTTGTTTGCCCGCAACAGAGAAACGCAATGATGAAAGGGAGACGTATAAGATAACAGTGTTTCGCAAGGAGCATCTAGGTTTCATCATTATCGCAAAATCGCACCTTGCCGAATCCGAATGCCCTTCGGAAGATCTCGTTGACGTCGGCATGCGTCTGGTAGTTCCACTGGGCGCCGCCCGCACCCGCTCCGCCACGACCATGCATGCCGTTGCCTGGAGGTGATTAATTAGCTTGACGGCCCTTATATTACTGTATTCCCTTCGAGAGTGATGTATCATTATTATACGCAGGTATGCACATTTACCTTCTGGTTTGCTAACTTTATAACACCTGACTTTTTAAATGAACAGCTAATAATTTAATAAATCCTTGAACTAACCCATATCCGATCCGAAGGTGTCATACTGCTGACGCTTAGTGTCGTCACTGAGCACCTATAAATATCAATTCTTAAAATATGTTTAAATTTTGCAATAAATAGTGGTTCTCCTGTCTCATCTCAGGCAATTCGATTAGGATCTAATTAGATGTTTAGATGACAATGAATCTAATCAGATGAATTTGAATCCATTGAGAGGCCGATGAGTTAATAGTACATACCCCAGCCTCATACCCCAGCGACTATTGATAAATACTATTCTATTAGAGGCCGTATCTGATTTGATTGAGTACAGATTCAAAAACTGCCTCTATTCTTTTAAATCCATTTAGAAGCTAGTGATCACCTCATAGGCCTCGGAAATCTCCTGGAATTTGCTCTCGGCTTCCTTGGTCTTGTTCACATCGGGATGGTACTTCTTCGCGAGCTGTAATATATAATTTTATTAGTAAATTATAACATAACCAACCTCTTCTATTGAGGAAGTCTCTTTATTTTGTTTTCTCTTCTTCACAAGTAGTTTCTCTATAACTTTCCTATCCACTCCAAGATTTTACAATAATGCACTAGTTCTAACTGAAAATAACGACCCGCTTACATTGAAGTAGGCCTTCTTGATCGACTTAGCATCGGCTTTCTTCTCGACGCCAAGCGTCTTGTAATAGTCCTTGTTTGCACTCAAGGGAGCGGACGTGTGCAGCTCAGCCGACTTGACTGCTAAAATATCAATATTATATGAATTCAAAGAATATTTTATAAATATTGAGGCAAGATCAACGAACCTAGCACGGCTGGTTTAGCCGTAAGGTTGAGCGCTCTCGCGATGGGAAGACTGGCTGACACGGGCGTCGTACTCAACGATACCACGGATGTGACAACCTAAGTGAAATATGATCAAATTTATTTTGGATTGAATGTACAACAAAGAAAAACAGATGATGAAAGTAACGAACCGAGGAAAGCGGCCTGTGGAGTGAGATGCAGCGGTTCATCGACATCATTGTTCACCGAGCATAGGTAATACCTGAGTGGCCACCAAATTAGACGGGAAAATCGATAATTAAAAAGGCGGAAATCGATAAACCTGCCGGAAACAGAAAAGTCTCGAAATTTCAGTATTCAATAGGCATTTCGTGGGGTATACGGTAGTGCTATTTTCACGTCCTTTTCTCCGGTCAATGACCCGGTTCTCTGTCATACTGTAATCGAAATAATATTGATTGGAATTTTTACTGTTTTTACTATATTTTACAGCATATTTCATGCAGCACTTGTCATCTGACGTTTTAGTGCCTTTTTTCCTTTATTCAACGTTGAACTTTCAGCATGAAAAGGTCCGCCCGCCCTCCGGGAATCCCGAACATGGTTCGTCCCGTGCTAAAGGCCAGTCCATCGCCCAAGGCAGCCCCCGCCTCCATGTGGAAGGAGTTCGAGAAATGCCCAGGTACCCAATTACTGCATAGATACATGGATTGGCAACCTAACTAGAGTTCTCTCATTGGGAAATTCTCCAATAGGGATAACAAAGGGTTCGCCCCGCTCTGCCTGCGATAGAGTACGCAGATTCAGGAGACTATTGAAAATCTAGTAGTGTTATTGTAAAATCATTTTCCAATAAGAGAACCTTTCCTAACCACTGAGTACTTTAGTATTCTCATGAGCAGATAATTTCAAAGAAACAATTCAAACTTCTATCTTCAGAGCAGCAACGCAGCAACTTCGCCAGTCGAATCGCGACCTACGTGGCTGAATTGAAAGGTGTGCATTCCTATTTGATATATTATGATCAGATATCTGTAACGGTTTGCGAAGATCCCATACTTCGCCTCCAACCGGCCCCTTGTTTCCGTAAACCTTTGACTAACTGGCAATGATGTGAATCAATGGAGACGTGTTTCAGCCGAACTGGCCATTCAAGAAGCGACCTCTGCGCGCTCGCAGGAACTGGATCAGATACTATCACAACTGCAGGTGGCAATATCCTCCAGTTATCTAGTTGTCTAGTTGAACGCACTTGTTCGTTTTTGTGGTGAAAATACGTATTTTTTAATAAGTTGGGGGAGGGTAAAAGGTAAAGGTCATCCCGTTAATCAAGGCACTTGCGTCCTGCGGGAGATCACTGCTAGGCCAGTGATTATTAGGCCAATTCAGTCCGGAGGGCCCAATCTCTTCTTCGGACCTACTTTACCGCGTGATCTAGTCACTGGGGGAGGGATTACTGCAATAAATAATAATATTTGTTGACTACCCCTATTTCAGATGAAGTTCGGGATGGTGTACGACCAGTTCACGCTCAACCAGACACTCGCCAACTCGGCCGAAGAGGTTATTTAATTAAAAATTTAATCAATAAATAGCAATTATCGATTTCCAGATCACCGAGTTGTTCGCCGTGGACATTTCGGCGCGCATGCGTGACGTTTCCGATCTGGGACTGCCGGTGAGCCGAGAAGGATTGAATTTGTGATGAAAATATGCAACACAAGGGCTAAATTTCCATGTGTTGTAGTATATTAGCTGCCAAGAGTGCGAGGTCACGAATATCGAAATGATTGTCCATGATTATCAATCGATATTTTCAGCCGCCGGCTGAGGCGCACGTCGCGGCCGGTCTACGCGAGTGGCAGGCAAAGATCGACGAAACGCCCTGGTAGGTCATAAAAATAAATATATTCAAAATATTTTAAGAAATATCCCTTTAAAACACTTGGATTTTTATCCACGTTACTTTTTGTCCTTTGCGAAAACCCTGACCAAATTTAGAATTACTTGCTACGCAGGTGCTCGATTATTATCTTTTGAGAACGAGATCTATACTTGGCTGAACTCATAAATTATTGCATGCTCCTCAACTATTCAAGTTTTCCACGTATGCGAATAGAAAATGAGATGTGAAATCGGATCTTGTGAGGTAGTGGCTAAATACAGCTCGTACTCTCTATCTGCGAATTTATTCGCGATATTGTTAGTTATCATTATTTTTCCTAGTCTATTCGCCACCTTACAATATAAACATTTCTCTCATGATGGTCCCTCCTCTCCTTTCTGAAACTATCAATCAAACAGCTATATCCGGTTACCGTAATCCACCGTACCTCAGGTCTCGATCCGTGCGGGAGACTCTAGGCGAGGAGGAGGAGTTGCTCGCTCGGAGGGATGAATTGCGCGCGAGTATCGAGGAGAAGAAGAGACAGATCGAGGCGGTGAATAGAATAAGTAAGGGTTTGAATGAAATAAGTGCAAATATCAATGTCTGTAGAAAAAACGTATGCGTTGAAAATTGCTTAAAAATCTCTTATTTGGAAGAACTGCACGTTAGGGAATGGGATACAGTAGCCACTCTCGAGGAAAGGCGATATTACTCTGGCGCCCACACGCTCCCCCCCCCCCCAAGCTTGATAGTAACTTGTGGGACGACACCACAGAGGATGTAAAGGCAACGCAGCAAGGAAGTTGAAAGATTCTCTGACATAAGCAAAAATCGATAATTGCTACAGTATCCGTATCCTCATTGCAGAGCGCGAGGAGCGAATGGCCGAGTGCAAGAGTCGCGACGAGGCCGAGACACTGTAAGTGGATTACGGTAGATACGGTAGCCAGTAATCGATAACTGATTGTTTTCTTCCCGGAAGATTACGGTAGACAGCAATCGACAACTGATTGTGTTCCTTTCAGACTCAATTTCGCGATGGGCCAGATGGCCGTGAAGGACGAGGACGACCTCAAGTCGGAGGTACGGGAGATCGATATTTTGCCGTACCTTTTTTGGTGGAAAATCGATACTTGGAGTTGATAGGCGGTTACAGTATACCTCTCGATTGCTGATTAGTTTGGATCAGCTCTTGATCTCGGGCCTAGAGATAGATTACGTTTCAATAAATAAGCACCATGATGTAGGATGATTACGGTAGCCCTACCGCATTCAGATCACTAAATTCCGGTCACTGCAGCTGTCGACTCCGCCCGGCTCGCCGGCTCCCTCCACCTCTCACCACAGCGATCACGACCTCGACAGCGACCAGGAGGACCAGGACGACTTCCTCGATACGATCTAATCGATCGATAATTGTGATTATCGATTTTTCCATGTTATTTATCGATTTTTCGAGCCTCTATAGGATTCATGTAATATTTTTGTTGTTGTTTTGCCCATCAGGTTTGACCTACCGTGTACTATCGATTTGCCCAGTCCCACCGTGTGCGATATTTTCCCGATTTAGAATTCGTTTTGAGAAGTTATTGTTGTGCGAATTCGCGATAAAATTAGCGAATCAAATGGCGTGTGTGTTTTGCTGCCGAATTAGTGATTCTTCGGAGTAACCCTCCCATTTCTTCTTGTGAGAGAGAAGTGGTCGAATGCGCATCATTTCTCAGCAAGTTGTTTATGTCTAGTATCTCTGAATCGTGATTTCTTCTCCATCCGCTGTCTCTCCAGTCAGAGTGTTCACTAACGACCGTCTGACTGTCTGACCCTCTCACTTTTGCATGCTCTCTCGGCCAAGTCTTCTGAGTAAGTAAGGCTACAGCTGTTGGCTTCCAACAGCTGAGTTTACACTCGAGAGAGTTTCAAGAAACCGGAAGTTTATTTATTTCTGACGGCAGCAAATTCTTCAGTTTTTCACTGAAAAAAATGGTGAAAATCAAGAAAAATGAAGAGAATGCCCTTTCAAAATCGACAATGTTTTCACTGATTTTTCTCGATTTCTGAATCAACTTATGAATGTGTTTCCTTCCTCGTCCTGTTATCATTATTTTGTATCGCGTATCATATCATTGCTGCCCTCTTGTTTGTATCAATCAGGTTCTGGAGATTGACAAGGTTACGGTACGTGGATTACGGTACCTGATTATCGCTTCAGGAACCAAAAACGTGCGATCAAGGGGGAACACTTAGGCTCCCCCCTCACATGATCTACCATGTGTCTGGGGGTAGTTTTACGTTCACCTTCCTCTCTTTTCTTCCCTTCCCTCCCTCCCCATCTCTCCCCATCTCTCTGAACCATCCCCACTCTCTCCACTGGATCGAACTCACTCGAATTCTCTCCCTCTCGCTTCTTTTCTGTGTCAGCGTTCTCCTTTTCCACCCAAACCACCCAACCAACACTCAGAGATCGATCACGCTGCTTACCGTATCCTACCGTACCCGGCTGGACTCTGGTCCCGACACGCTTCCTAGCTCCCTCGGCACCCCTAATCAGGTGTCGCTGATAAGGCTAGGGATTCTACGCATTGGCAAGGTTCTGGAACAATGAGATGCGCGCTGATTTGTGCCCTGATAAGGATTATATCACCTGATTATCGATTGATCCCCACTGAGCTGCAATTGCCGATCAGTTTCAGCAGAGTCACACCCAAATCTCATCCCCCGTCTCCTAAATTACCGGTTCTCGAAAGTTCTCTTGAAAATCTCCCCGTCTTACGACTGGACAAGTCACAACATCCTCTTGCGTTTGGCACGATCTTCCAGTTGGCATTACGGTAGAGCCGGGCTACGGTAAGGCCGGGATTTGGGAAGGCCGGCGCAGATGATCGAGTACTGATTCGGGCTGCAGACTCTCTCATTTTAGCGTGCTCTCTCGTCGGGGTAGCTCCAGAGCGGCATCAAGTGATAAGCTCTTTGTCCATTATTCAGCCACCACGCCATTGCGTCTCTCTGCGCCGGGGTCATTCGCAGAATTTCCAATGATGAGTATTCTTCGTTGGTGCAAAGTTCGCTCCGTCCATTCATTTTCTTGAGTGTAAAATGAAGAATGCCCTTCATAATCACAGTTTTTGAAACCCATCGTTTTAGAACCAACAATGATCCATTTTGACTGATTTGAGGTCATGTTTGTAGGTTATGAGAAAAGTTTGGATCTTTAGAAGATACAAATGATCAATTTCACGCATCTTATCCCTTGCTCACAATAGCTACCGTATCCGAACCCTATTCATAATTTCACTCCATGTTTCCTGTCATACTTTGACAAACTGTCAGCAGTTGCCTTGCAGTTCACTCTTCTGAACGCAAACATCGCTTTTTTGTCCACATCACATGTAACGGGGGAAGCGTATCCACATATTCCATTCATCGTGAATGTTGACTATTCTGGAACCGTGTCACTTTTCACTGAAAACGTGTACCAGTCAGCCGTTATTTGGTACTTGAGTTCGAAATGCTCTGATCGACTAGTAGAGCATTGCCACTTTTCCTTAAAAGTGAGTACCAGTCAGCCCTTACGAGGTCGAAATGCGACCACTCTGTTCGATGACAGTCTATTTGGCACTCAAAACTCCTAGAGTATTCCGTAGCCGCCCCCTCCTGACTCAATATTGTCCATCCAAACGCGAACTCAAGTTCACATTTTCCCGCGTAGCCGTTTCTTTCCCTTCTCTCCCTCATACCAGATGGCTTCTCAGAGCAAATAGAGCGGCGAAACTCTCCCCACACTGTCTCACTTTTTGCCATTCACCTCACCCCCAGTCTCTCTTCATCCGCACGCACTCTAGCCCGCTCTAGCCTACCATGAGACGGTTTTCCACCACCAGTGTCTAAACCTCTTCATTACGCACGCACTCTGCCCCGCTCTAGCCTGCCAGGCAGCCCATGGCTTCCCCTCCCCCAGCGCCCAGCGGTTTCCCCCTCGTCCTCTGCCCCTTCTTTCCCCATTCTCTGACGTTTCCACTCACGCAAAGAAGCGGGCCTGGGAGAAGAAAGGGAGGAAGAGAAAAGGGAAAGGGCCAGTCAGTCTTCTCCGCAGGAAACGCCCGTCATCTGGGCTCAATTTTCAGCCAGATTTTCCTCCCGGGGGATACGGTAGGGATGAAAGTGGGGGGGGGGGTACGGTACTTTCACCCATTAAAGGAGGAGTAGGTGAGAAGAGGATTTGCGCGCGCGCCTCCTCCTTGTTCCTCGGCCTCTGTCCCTCGCCCCTCTCCTCACTCAATCCCCGGCTGATGCGAGGGGCTGCTGGCTGCCTGCTGAAGGCAAAAAAGCGATGGATGGGGGGATGCGAAGTAAGCGAGGGGGGGAGAACCGCTGGGACCGCGCCGCGCCGCGCGACCGCGACGCGTTCCCTCGCCATCCCCCTTTCCCTAGCCATGTGGAAGTTGTAGCAGACAAAAATGCGGCGAGGAGACGGCGGAGGGTAGAGGGCGGATGGGGAAAAAGAGAGGGGAGAGATGCTGAGGGAGAGGGACGAGGGCTCTGAAAACCTCCCGCTTGCGAGAGCACGAAACTTGCCGAGAAACGCCTTTGACCTACTCGGTAGGTCACGGGCAGGGGTGAAACATACGCGTATTTTAGCAGCTGTTTGTCAGCAGTCCCTCTGCCTGACTTCCCTCCCATCTCCCCCCCCCCCTCGTTGCCTCTTCACCTCTGACACTCACTGACATTCGCTCTATCGGTTTCCATCCCTTCCCCTCTTTTCTCTTGTGTCGCTCCCCCCTCCTCTTCTCTTCCTTCTTCTCTTTATTGCTCGCATCTCGCCTCTCGGTTTCTCGAAACATTTCTTCGCGCTTCTATCGGGAAAAAAAGGAGGGGATGAAATCAGAAAGCGTGAAAACGAAACGGGTTTAGTACGGCTTCGGTGCATTATCAAGATTGCTTCTATTCACTGATAAATGAATCCCAAGTCCACTTTGTTTACGCAAGAGTTCATTAGGAAAATTACTCGCATTCTGTTATTAAATTGTACTACACAGCGTGTCAGAGTGGATCGAAAACTCATTTGCGTGGCGGACGCCCATTTCCTCTCCTATCCTCTCCCTCCCTCTCATTTTGTGTGTCATTCTGCTCGTGGGTGGGTCGGCGGATAGAAATGTCAAAAGAAGAAGGGAAAAATGTTATAGCACCATTGAAACATAGCTCGAGTATCAATTTCATCAATTTTGTGCATCGATTTCTCTGTTGATCTATTTGTCAAATGAGTGAAACATTGCAGAAAACCTTCAAAAATCGACAAAAATTGTGAAAAACGGCTGTTTCGGCTACTCCAGGGGATTCAACTCAATTAGGAAAAATGCTAAAAATATGGCACCTGTGCAGAACCTTGTCCAAACCCTTCCCGCATAGCGCTTCGGTGAGTATGGAATTTATTTTTGCCCCATTCACTTGCAGCATGCACAAACGTTCGAAAACCCCTGTCATTTTCCTTCATTTTACGCCGCTTTTCCCTCTCGCGCGGGGTAAAATGAGGCGTCCTCGCTCTCCCCTCATTAGAATACGTGCGCCGCGACGAACAAAGGAGACGATCCACTCTGACACGCTGTGTACTACCCCATATTTGCTTATGAATTCATCAGTTCGCTCGATCCCTCCCAGCTACCGTACCCCTACCGTAATCAGGTAAACCCGCCTGGAGCGCGCTCGCCCACACGGCCTCCACTCCGTGGCGGAAGAAGATTTAGAAGATCATCAATTGGAGTCACAAGATCAGGAGTCTTCTCGACGGGAGACCATAGATCAGGAGTAGATCAGGATAGGATAGAGGAAGGGCATCAATGGTTAGATCGGAATCAGCTGACGAGGTACGGTATTGGATTGATTAGTTACCGTAGTCGTATCTTCATTTCAAAATTCATTTAAAGAAGGATAGGCACGAGTTTTTCACTGACAACTCCGTGTGTGTAATTATCAGCTGGTTATGAATGGCAGCGCAACAAGTTTCCATTGAGTTTTTTTCACTAAGTACGTGACAGTTGAAGAAATTGGATTAAATGAAGAGGCTACAATCCGATTTTCGAAATTGTGTATCAAATCGATAATCCACTACCGTAACCCTACAATCCGCTCAGGAACGCATGAAAATGGAGATGATGGACGACCTGGACGACGATTGCCTCGATGTGGATACGGTAGACGGCGGATCGGGTAAGTGGATCGAGAACGGACTTTTTATTTAAAAATTTGGTCATTTTACGTGAACATTTTCATTTCAAACAAAGATCCGGCGGGAATTCAAAAATTCAAAATTCCAGGGCTTCTCGGCGCGGACGCGCTGCGGATGCGCGCCTGGACGGACGCTGGTGGCAGGGTGTAAGTTCCACTTTGCCTTATTTCGGAAAATTGGAAAATCAGAGCAAAATCGCATTGCGTGCGCAGATTGTGCCCGGTGTCAGCGTGGATTATGCAAATTGACGAGAGTGATCTGTAGAGTTCGCAAAGCCATTTCGAGAAAGATTGGCATCATAAAAAGTGAGGGGATAGCGGTCCGATGTAAAAATACGATCCGATCAACTGTTTTAGTGAGCGGAACCGATCGAAACTCGTACTTAGATACTGTCTCTTAATTTTAGAGCCATAGTGTCACGAATACTTGGCCATTCATACTTTTGCAAATAACTTTCCTATCAAATTGTATCAACAAAGAGTTCGAAAAACTAAACTACTTTATCAATACAATGGACACTTTCGCCTTTAGATGTTTCTGCAGATATCGAAATTGTCTTCTGTCATATGGAACTAAGTATCCACTTCCTTCCTTTTAGAACATACTTTTCAAAAATGTGTGTTCACTGACCTTGAAATCATAATATCTATACAGTCTCTTTGTCATTCTCTAAAGAGCTTCATTAAAGATGTATTAACGTGATACTATTCACATTTCATCAGAGCTGATGCCGTTATCACTATCTTTCAACAGAGATTGAATGGAGAACAATCATCCCCTATGCCATCTGATATCTCCCTCTCTATCTCTCTAGTCCCGTCGTCCTTTCCTTTGTTTGTTGGAGCTTATCAGTTCCGAACCTCTCGTCTGATTCCACGCGTCTGGAGACATTCTCAGAATGATAGTAATGCGCATCTGAAGCTTTTTTTGGGTTCTAAGGCTCGGACTCAACTTTGATATTAGGGGAATATCTTTGCAAGTATTTTATAGCAATCTGACGCTTCGAGCATTGAATCTTTTTATCTACCAAAGTAGATGTTGCCCAGTGGGGCTGTTCACTGCACTACTAGAAGAGCAATAGCCTGAAATACCCAGCCAAGGAGGTAAGCCCATCTAGGGCTTAGGTTTCGTTCTAGTGGTTCGGCTCTCGCCTTTCACCTCGTCTCTTTTGTTTTCTCAAGCAATTTTCGATGGTTTCCAATTTCACGTCGCCGATCTCATTTGCAAAATGCGGCAGCGCTTCGAAGAGCATTTACGTTATTGAATGAGCGGGTCATCCTGCGCCCTCCTCGAAACCCCATCCGAATGATGTTTGCTTTACGGGAAAGGCTGGAAGAGCTGCCATTAAATTGGATTTCTAGAAATTCGCTGCCTCGTCATTCAATAAAGTGACCGATACAATTTTTTGCATTATCACTCTCAATGAGATCCCCGATGATCAAAATTGAGAAACCTTTGACATAACTCTGAAACTTATTCGAATCTTGAAGCATGATCACCATCACAACGATTTCTTCGTTCTTGAAACGCAACCAATTCTCGGTCAGATGTATGTGTTGTTGTTGCAATTCGTCACCTTTGCCTTTTTGCCTTGACCAACGCTTAGCTGATGGATATGAATCCATGTTATTTCCTTGAAATTCCTTGAACCTTGAAAATGCTTGTTCGACCATCTGACAAGTGCATTCAGTGTTTACATGTGTACGCTATGGCCCTCTCCAATTCGTCATCACCCTCTACTTTTTGCCTTGAACAGTCTCCCTTGAGTGTTTAGTGCTCCCGGATGGGCTAGAGACTGGGCGAAATGAGGAGACGCGGCACAGCCGTATTGCGCACTTTAGTGAGCGTTCGCCCGTCTCTTCCAGCCGTTCAATGTTCTCTGCGTCCTTTGTTCTTCGAGCGCGTTTACTACCTACTAGACTAGGCTCGTGAACAAGGGGAACACTTCACGCTGGTTTAGTCCCGCTGCCATTTTATTTTTACGGGACCTGAGAAAGTTAACTTACCAAATCCGTCTTTTCTCTGATACTTTTTATTCGGATCTGCCAACCATTTTGTTTCGCTGGCCCTTTTCGTCATCGCATCTGTTACCATCAAGGGTTTGCTGTTGCGCGAAGTTTGCTTCGTTCACCTCAGCTGACTAGTTCCCCTTCCTCCCCAGACATTGCTCATCGTCTAATTTCATTTTTTCGTTCCACTGATTTCCGCCGCTTCCGTCCTGCTTCCCAATCGTCGCCCAAATCACACGATGCATTCCCCGTTCCATCACCACTCACTGTGTTGGTGTGGTTCAAGGCCACGCTCCCTTCCACCTACTACCCAGCTAGATTGTCTCTGCGTCTCTCACTTTGCCCTGCTATCTCGCCCTCTCTGACCGGATAGCTACTACTCCTCTCAATCGAACGCGCAGTTTACTCTCCCGGGCCCGTGTAGCGTGAAGCGATGAGAGACTGCAGCATTCAGAGAGAGTACCAGGTAGTTAGACGGGGAGAAATAGCGTGCTAAAAGGAGAGACACGCGCATGGAGAAACGAAATCCAAGCGCGCCGATTGCACTTGAATGCGTTTTTGCCAAGGTCACACATTGCGAACGCACGTTCGCCTACCGTATCCGATAGATCAGCTGGGATCAGCTGGTTACGGTAGGCTTCCGAGGCTAGAGCAGGCGAGAGAGCATGGGAAATGGAGAGAGTCAGATGATTCTCGAGAGATCGGAACAGTTTGTTGGTTGCGCAGTGTGACTCTCTCTCCTTCCCATCTCCCGATCTCTTCTCTCCTTCTTCTCCCTATCTCAAACTGCAAAGAAAACGTGAAGAATTGATGAAGGAAGAAGAAGAAGAAGGGAGAAAAGCAATGACGAGAGCCAGCGCGATGTATTGATTGTACTGTTACAGTAACATACCGTTAACTCCTGTCAACCACCCCAACTATTAGCTCGTTCTTGGAAATTTTGTCTCGACGATCTTCTCATATCGCCATTTTCCCCGTATCTTTCGTCGTTTAGGCGAAAAGTGCCTCGAAATGAGAGAGTATCTGATGTATGAATCATATTTGGGAGGAACAAAAGTAAATTTGGTTCACAACTTGCAAATCGCTCTCGATCGCGACTTTCACTGTGCGCGTTCCTATTTCAGTTTTGTCTGTGCTCTCTCTGATTTGCCTGTTCTCTAACCGTTCTCTGACCGCTCAGCGCATTCCCTTCGCTCTTGCTACGCATCATCCCGCTTTTTACGTTGCTCTCATTCTTTCTGAACGATCGAGAGGGGGGAGACGTCTCTCTCGCTTTATCACCATTGCATCTCTTCAATCCGTCTGATCGTTAGGTGGTCAGAGTAGGCGAGAGAGTAGGGGAAAGGGAGAGAGGCAGAGAGCCTGTCAACCCCGGTGACTGATATGGCTATCTATTGAAGATAAGCAGGAGGAAGAGAAGCACAAGCACCGAACATACGATGAATTGGGTGGATTTTGGGAGTGACAAACATCAGGGGATGGGGGTGTGTTTTAAAAAAAACTAACATTTTATTCAGTGGTGCCTTTCTGAGCTTGTTGAAACGTCGATATTCATGTTTTGGCCGGATTTGGGGGCGACAAATATCAGAGGGAGGGATATTTTGAATTCGTTGGAATTTATTACATCTCACATCTCATGAATCTCACAAAAACTGCGAAACTTGATTCTCCCATCTTTGCGCATATCGCAAAGTGCAGTGCTGCAAGAAAAGTGTGTTTTTGTATAAAGATTAACAAGAAGTAACTAAATATTTATTTTTTTCCAGACCTATAATATGTGCTTGAAACATATCCAATCCGAAATTTCACGAGCACAATTTGGTGGATGGGCGATAGACATGCTTCTAGTTCAATTAATTTCTGCCAAATCCATCTCTATAAAACACAACCTTTAGTTCCGTCTTCAAATCTTTGCGCATATCGCAAAGAGCAGTGCTGCAAGAAAAGTGTGTTTTTGTGTAAAAATCAACAAAAAATAACTGATGAAATATTTTTTCCTGGTCTATAATCACTGATTGAAACATATCCAATCCGAAATGGCAGATTTCTACATGATCTTTGCATTGTTCAAATTTTACGCTTCCCGCCAAAACACCAATTCAAATAAATTCAAATCTTCAGAATGGGCGGGAGCGGCTCGGCGAGCGTTTCGCCGACGACCGGGATGGAGAAAACGGGCAACGCGGATATAGACAGGAGGATACGCAGGCAGATTGCAAACTGCAACGAGCGGAGGAGAATGCAGGTACTTCGGCAAAAAGCGTTGCCAAATTGGCGAAAATGGGCTGTGATCTTGATATTTTCTCCGAATCCTGGGGGAAATGGTGACTGAAATCTGGTAAGCATTGGTATCTGGTAAGTCTGGAAATCAGCATTCTGATAGCGTAGGCAAAAAAGCAGAAATAATGATTGTTATGAGAGGAGGAGAATGCAGGTAATGAATCTAAACAAGGAATGGTAGAAAAAGCAGTAAACTGACTTGAATTTTCTTTTTCGGAGCACAGCATAGAAAAGGAAGGTAGAAACAGTTTTATGATAGAAGGTGAATGTAGGTAGCAATTAGATAAATGCGCCTAAATATAGTTGTTTTTTGTGACAGAATGAAATCGTTGACGAAACTGAAGAAAATACGGCTTATCTCACTTTCATACCATTCAGAAACATATTTGTTGAAGTGCATCATTCAGACTTGAAAGCGCTTTTCAACTCTTTATGGATCACTGTATGCGATTACAGTACGTTGACTACCGTAACCTTATCGATTTTTCAGTCCATCAACGCAGGCTTCCAGTCCCTGCGAGCGCTCCTACCACGAAAGGAGGGCGAGAAGCTCAGCAAGGTACGGTAGGCCATGCTACTTTATGTCCCAATACAGTGTCACAATATATCTACAGTATCATCCAAATAAGTAATCGAAGTTGCTCGAATACAGTAATCTTTGAGCGAAGTACGATATTGGATTCAATCGTGACCTTTCAATGAAATGTCTGGAAACAAAATTGATGAGTCCCGCAACGAAATTCTGATTACGGTATCTCCATCTATCGATTGCAGGCTGCGATCCTACAGCAGACAGCCGAACTCATTCAACAACTGCGCGCTGAGAGATCCCGATTCCTGGAGCGAACCGGCAGCAGCGAGGAGGATACGGTAGGCAGGGGTTATCGATTTTAGAGATCAATTTGTAATCCGTAAAATTGTTGTTTTTTTTTTGAAGAGTTGGCTCAAGCTGAGAACAATAGCCGACAAAGACCTTATCTGAATTCTATGAAACTCATCCGAGCGAATTGAGCTGAATTTGTCTCTACAGTGCAGGAACCTTGACTTTGAAAGCAATTTAATAATATTATTTAGTTTATATATTTCCAGATCCCCTGCGGACCTCCCTCCGCGGTGTGGAAGAAGCCTCGGCTCGAGAGGGAGAGCGACTCATTCGAGTCCATTCCATCCAGTTCGTCCAGCAGTGCAGCATCGTCACAGGTGAATATCAAAATATAGCTATGTACTTTCTCGCTAGAAGTCCCGTCTGCATGAATTCATGTGGGCTTTACGCCAATAGCATTGTTATCTTTTGACGTGTGGAAAAGCGCTTTATGGAGGCCACATTGCCTTTACTTTCTAACTATCCTAAGTAGGGATGGCTTCGCAAGAAAGAAAACAAGATCTTGTTGGGATAATTGATCATTTTACATATTTCCCAAGAACCATTGTTCGCGAGGCAAGAATCTTGCTTCGTCGCAAGATTCTTGCTTCCCTTCTCATTCTCGTTTTCACCGTGTTGCGCGCTCGGTCTACTCAGAAATGAGAGAGGAGATTCAGACTTTTAAAACAAGGGTTGATGGTGAACTTGAAATGGTGAATGTAAAGTGTTCTGATGGCTCAGTGGTTAGGCGCCTTCTCTACGACTGTGATGCACGCTGGTTCTGGCACTCCTTTTGGATGATCCTTTTGCTTTATTTTTGCTTTTAGTCAATATTATGTATTTATACTTAAATGCATGACGTATCGTAATGGATTGCTTGACGTTAATCACTGTAAAAATGCGAGGTGACATCTAATGATCTAGTGCTACCTAGAAGATCATGTGCTACATTAGTCTTGGCAATACAAGCGGGTTCCCGACGGAGGCAGGTCACGTTTTTGGCCCGCTACGAAAAGACGAGGGGAGAGGGAGAGGGGTGCTTGCCCGCTGTCGTTTAGCCAACCCTAGTCTACACGTTTCCGCCTGGGAGGGAAGCTGTGAAACACCCAGCAAAAATGTTCAAAATCTTTCAAGATTCTTGAAATGAAGCAAGAATCTTGCTTCGTGGCAAGATTCTTGCCCCGTCGCAAGAAATCTAATTCAATTATCTCCCCAGACAAGAATTCTTGAAATCATTCTGCACTTTCGCAAGATCTTGACTCGGTCATTTTTCTTGCGAAGCCATCCCTAATCCTAAGAGGATTGATTGCGCTCAGAATTAGGGAGTTCGAGTCCATTCCTTCGAGTTTGACGAGCAGTGCAGCATCGTCACAGGTGAATAGGGGACTAGGAAACGGCTCGTTTGTCGGAAAAATAGGCAAATAGAGCTGATCGACTTCTTTGTTCGTCTTATATTCTAATGTGGAGAGTGTGGGAAGTTCTACCCAGCTATTAAAGTACCTGAATTATCGTTTTTATGAGTTTTAAAAACCGAAAGACGGAGAGACACTAAAGATTGTACATCGCAAAGCCATCATTTACTCTCTCTGAAACTCATTTCATCTACTCCATTTTTTGACTGATTGTTTTGGTGTTTTGTAGTATAACCTTTACTGATGCTCATTGCAGAGAAAATATTCAACAATCTCCCGAAAATTGTTATTAGCTAGCCCATCCCTATCTGGTAGTCAATGATGAGCTCCATCCATTGCAGAACAACATCGCGGCCGCCGCTGCAGCCCAGTCGTCGACCGGTGCAGCAGCTGCGGCATCATCGCTGACCACGCCCACTACATCACTGGCTGCAGAGATGCCGCAGATCACAGAGCTGCAGCAGCAGCTGGAGAGGGAACGAGGTGAGCTGCGAATGACACTTTCCATTCTGAGGATCTATGCGATACAAATTATGCATGAAGTCGAGGTACTGCAAAACGTTATGATGCTAACGTAGGGAGAGGCATTAGCTAGCAACTTCCAAGCCCAATTTTCACGATTTTTTTCGCGTGACATGATGAAATAATTGACTGCTAGCTAAGCTGATCATTCAAATTTTTATGGGAAAGCGAATCCACTGCGAATTGAAGGCACAGTGTTTAATTTGGTTATTATTAAATTCTGAAACTTACCTGATTTGATGAAATATGTGAAAAGCAATCACATTTTTGTGCTACTTTCTTATTCCCTTTCCCCTGTCAAGATAAGCCCTCTTGATAGCCTGATCGTTCTATTGATAGTCGTGATCAGTGCGATGTCAGAAACTGCGATGACTATGATGCACTGATAGGGGCACTTGTCAGGTGACGTGAGAAATTATACTTGATCATAGGAAACAATCAATTGCGTTGAGTCTCAATGTATAATTACGAAATCGGATAATAAATATTTTCGACACCTTTCGTTCGTAACACTGAAACGTTAGCCGCTCTCGATTTAATGACAGTTTGAAACACAATTGATTAATCTGAAATTAGATATTTCACAATTAAAATACAGCTTACCGATGATAAAGCGCGTACAATGCAGAGACCATTTCTCGTTTTTCGAACACTACTAAGTAATAAGCGCAGATTCTGCAGTGATGCGAATGTATCTCGAGTCGAAGCTTCGTTCATCATCAGTCGGTGGCTCCGCTTCCTCCACGCCGACGCCCCTCTCGCCCATCGCTAGCTTCGGAGGCCTGGCCGGGCTGGGACTGCAGGGTGCGTTTCTTCTCCATACTTTGTAAAGACTGGAGATTTGTAACTGCTGAGGAAGACTGAGACTGAACGGAGCGTTGTATTCATATTATTTTATAACTTTTGGTTATGTTTCATTCATTCTACATATTGCGACATAAATCTAATTTGTAATGTCCCGATGTAGCCATTCCAATCACGAAAATCTGAAAGTTCTTGCATAATAATGTCGAGCTAAACATTTTTTCAGGCAGTCCACTGCTTGACTCGACAAGGTTACTGACCGGTGGAGGTGATCGCAGCCCACTGAGCATGGCTGCGGCTGCAGCCCTGGCTGCATCGGCTGCAGCTGCGGACTCGCAGCAGGCTGCAGCTGCCGCAGCTTCGTCAGTCATCCGACCGACGCCCACACAACCGCTGCGCGTGGACGTGTCGCTCGCTAATCTCGTGTCGCTGAGCAACGTAACGCCATCGCTGCAGCAGCAGGTACTGTGGATTTTCGAAACTAAATTGACGAACCTAATATGTTTCACGGAGTTGCCAAGAACCAAAGAGTGTGCGAGTGATAGTAAGAGTGACATTATGACTTCGAGAGATAACAATAATATTTATGTGATCCTTGAGTTCGCTAATGTTGGCGATGCAATCAAATCAATCTAGCCATCACGAGTATCTATAATCAATCCTCCTGCTCTCGCTCAGCTGGAGATGCTGAACCCAATTTAAGACATATTTTCATGAATAATCACCCAAAATCAATATTCTACTTCTCGCTCAGCTGGAGCTGTTGCAGCATCCCTCGTCCTCTTCCTCCTCCACTGCGCCCGTTTCCACGCCTCCATCGGCATTCACGGCCCGCACACTCAACGTACTACTGGAGGCAATCAAGCAGATGGAGGGTACGGTAGTTTTTTTAGAGTTGATTACGGTAGACATACTGTACCTATTCGCACGGTATACTGTAACGAGAAGGCGCGCTGAGGCCATCAAACAGATGGAGGGTACGGTAGTTTATTTATTCCATATAAAATCAAGGATTACAACGGTAATCAAGGATTACCGTTGCATACGGTAGCTATGAGTACAGTAACTGTACTGGGGAACGATTTTGCTGTAGTTCATGCTAATATTTAGCAGTGGGTGATGTATCTAGCGGTAGTTCAGAAGCTTCCGTAGCTCGGTTTGCGACAATTTAAGAGGGGCTTGAAATTTCTGTCTTTAAAAAATCATTCCACTGAAGTCCACGGCATTCTGACCCCCATTGTTCTCTCCAGATAAGGGTGAACAATGGATGCAAATTACGCGCCAAAATCCTGACACGAAAGAACTGCAATTTCCCGCTCGATTCAAATTACAGGGCGGGGAGAGCGACCGCTCTCCCCGCCCAGGCATTTTAGTTCGATTCATGCAAAGTGAGCGAGTGCGTATGTAAAGTGATCCCCCTTCTCTGTCGGGGGAGAATGCTGTGAGTCGATGGTTCCCACAAAAATTGGATTTTGCCTCGTTATGTTTCGGGAAATCGTCAAGAACTCTATGAGAGCGTTTTGAACAATTACTCTGTTGCTATCCATCTGAGATTATTTTCCATTCCACTCGTATCTGACCTTTGACGAACGTTCGAGGGGCCGGAGAAAGGATAAAGAGGAGGCGGTATATCAAGTGTCCTCCTCCCCCCTTCCTTCCTCCGTCCTCTCTCTTAGACAATCGATAGCTCGCTATCCAGCACATTGAGTTTGCTGAGCATTTCAAACGCATGATAATAATTTTTTAAAAAGTCTCTTTATATATTTTGCATGCATTATTTTAGATTACCGGGTGGCTGAAGGGGTACATTAAAAACAAATGTACATTTACGCATTACTCAGATAACACGAGATATGTTTCGCAGTACCATCAAGAGTTATTGTTGGGAATTCTCTATAATTGATGCATCGTTTTCGGTTCAGAAATAAAATCAAATGAGTATTCCAGTCATTCCAGGCGCAGTCACTGCCTCCTCTCCTCCTCCCTCTTCCCACGCGAATTTGCTCGTTCGCTGATCGGCGCGCGACTCCCTCGCTGCTGCCGCGCACTTTTCACAGTCCCCGCCCCTCTCGTTTTCTTAATTTTTAGTTATTTAGATGTTGCCCCCCCACTTGTTTCGTAGCTTCTAACCTGCACTTTTTTCTCTACACACTTCGGTTAAACGTCTCTTCTCTCTAGCCCGGTTTCTCGCTCTGTATGCTTAATAAGTGTTTTATTTGTTATAAGTTCATGGATATAATCTTGTTTTGGAAGGCTCATCCGGGGTTTAGCGTGGCTTCTGCTGTGCTAAAACCCGGTCCGAGTCCTATCCGGTTCCGCTCTCTCTTCTCAGTACCTTCTCTCCTCGTCTGACCTCTCCACCAATCGATTCCGATGAATTTCATCCCCGTTTGCCCCAGTTTCTGCTAGACTCCCCGTTTGACTCCGCCCCCAACCCGAGTATTCTCTTAGCTCCGCCCACTTTTCCCCGGTTATCTCCTATCTATCTAAGTGTTCTCATCGTTTAACCACAACTGCCGACCCAATATACCCACTTTCAAAAAACACTCTCACAAAGACACTCAAGTAATGAATGACTCTGCCTCGTGATGTGACCGAATGATTCGGCCACAATAGCTACGATAGAATACAGTACAATTATGAGATGTGTAGTAACCATTGCAGACCCCTTTTCTGCACTAGCTTTGCCCCCTCGTTTTCTATATGAACCGATTTGTCTAGGTAAACAATTTTTTAATAGTAAATTTTTAGTAAAATGTAGAGTAGCACCCGCTTTTTGATGTCATTACTAAAGAAAAACGTCGTTTGTTTCCGTCTCGCGTAAAATCGTCGTTGCCCAAATCGTGTCTGATTCTCTCCGTTTCGCGTACTCTCTAACCATCTCTAGCCGGCTAGAGAGCGCGCGGAATGAGGAGAGTCAGGCCCCGCCCCTGAAACCAGTAGACTCCGCCCCTTTTTGCTGACTCCGCCCCTCTCTCGCTTTTCTCGCATCACCCTCTCTGATCTGTTCTGTTATCGCGACAGGCTCGTGTGAAAAGCGGGCCTGGACGTGAGGTAAAACGGTTTTGAAATGTGGTCTTGCACGTCGCAATTTATAGATGCAAGGAAAAGGAAATGGTCGATCATTCATTTTCGAACAAGTACATTTATTTTGAATGAAATCTGGCATATTAATTATCGACATGATACGAACGAGATTTGCAACTTCAAAAGCCGATGGTTTTTGTGGAATTTTTTTTTGTGGAAATTTGAATCCAATTGGAAGGCATTTAAAAATGGACTGGAACGGTTTTGAAAAGTCGCCGGGATTTTACAGTTCGAAATACAAGAATGCAAGAAAAAAGGCTGGCAATGAATTATCCAATTGAAGGAAAATCAGACATTTCGCACATCAAAAGTATAATTATTTTCGCGTTTTCGCGGAATAATTACAACCTCAACAGGCTGTCGCAATTTGTAGAAATGCTGAAACATATTCTAGTCGTATTGTTTTATTCATGAGCACTGGGTTGAAACTCGACTGGTCGGCATGAATTTGTGTTGTTCATTGACAGAACATTAAATATTGCAAAGTTTTATCTGATATGATTGCTTGTGACAATTTTGAGCGAAATTGTGAGTGTTAAGGCCATGGCGATATTTTATTATGTGAGTGACAAGTTAGTGGGTGAGGCATCTATGTATACTTAAAAAGGTCCTTACAAGTCTAATAAGGATCGAATAAAAGAATTCTTCTCTTCAAATCGAGAAGAAATCGTCAATAGTTGATGCATCTCGCTTAAATAGCTCTAAATGAAGGTTGATAACGATTTGGACACTCAGATTGCAACAAAGTTGATGTGGTCTACTATTGAAATAGTTTCAACTACGACGGTCATTCGGGTTAGGATCAAAGTCATTCAAGGTAC
Organism: Pristionchus arcanus; assembly: GCA_900490705.1. NCBI lineage: Eukaryota > Metazoa > Nematoda > Chromadorea > Rhabditida > Neodiplogasteridae > Pristionchus > Pristionchus arcanus. Next base: position 39,813 of record LS484915.1, on the reverse strand, counting down.
TAGCAGAATACATGGAATCGTTCCTATGAAATGAAGAGACGGTTATCACTATCGATAATGCTGACCACGAGCAGCTAGACCCACTTTGGTCTAGCAGTTGTCTGTCTCAGCGGCTTCGGACGCTCCACCACATCATTCTTGATCGTTGGCTTGGCTGAAAAGTAACAGTAAAGTGGCAACCACTAGCAATTGCATTCGTCCAGATACATCTACTCTAGCTGTAATACACCCATAGCCACAGTCACGTCTTGCCAAATAGAACTCGATTCATTTTCGACTAGTCGACCAGTTGCCTGCTTTCAAAATAATGGCATACCTGTGGTTGAGGGAGTATTCGTCTTGATGAGGGCCGGTCGAGAAGCCGTGGACACACCCGAAGAGGCCCGTTGCGAGAGGGCCTGTTAGAGGAAATGCTCATTATATTGAACAACGCCATCTTGATAAACAAGGTTTTCAAAAACATAGAACGTATAGAGAGAGCGAAGCACAAATATACCAGCCGACTGCGAAATTTTGTTAACTGCTTACCTTCGTGACCTGTTTCCTCTCATCATCCGTCAGTCTACATTCAATAATATTCTAATCGCCTTGTATAGGGTTCTAGGTTATTGGGCCCAGTTTATATGCATGATGTAAACTGAGCCAGTGTGAGGTTCAAATAGCTTACCTTCGTAACCTGTTTCCTCTCATCATCCGTCAGTGGCATGCTCCTTCTGGGCGCTGCCGATGGCCGCGCCCGCACTGGTTGGGGCGTACGAGAGACTGCAGGGAGGGAGGGACGAGGGGAGGGCTGAATTGATCATTCTTTGATTTTGGTACGTTTCTATTAATAAACAAGACAATCGTTATGATAACATTCGTGTTCATTTCTGCAATATCTACTATTGAAGAGAAAAGCCTTTTTTTTGGCTTGTGTTGCCTTTTTAGAAAATTATGTGACGTCGGGGAGGGCTGAATTGAGTTCGAAATTGAGTATTTGAGCTAACCTCGATGAAGGAATCGTCTTTCGAATTTTAGTCATTCGTAAGAGATCTGCTTGAAACTCATCCAAAATGATCAACGGCGAATGTCACGAAGTTTGTATAATGTAAAGGATTTACTTGTTTGCAAGGCTGTCCATGTTTTCAAACGGGACGTTTAAATCAATAAAGATCGGGAAAGCACTATTAAAATTGCAAACTCACTTTGGGAAGTTGCTGCGCTGCAGCAGGTGTGACTGCAGCCTGCCGGACGGGTGGTCGTCGCACCATCGCAGGCGAGGTCAGCTTCGAGGCAGTGAATCCTGGAACGAATCGTTGTCTGTTAGCTTCAAAAGAAATAAAGAAAATAGCTAAGCGCTACCCAATATGCACTAAGCGAAAGAGTTAGCCTGAAAATGTTTCAAATTCTGTGTCGAGGCTCGGCGTCCGTTGATTTCGCCCTTATTAATGTAGATATTCTAGTGATGTCAATCCAATACCCAAAACTTGGAGATAGTTCCAATTTATTGGGTTCTGATTGGGTTTATTGGGTTTATTGGGTTCTCATTTTCTGAGCGAGTGAACGGCAGCAAAGTCAATTAATTGGGTATTGGATTTGGCCAACTATCCCTGATCTATGCCAGAATGCTACGTGGGGCACTTTATGGCGTAGAGAAGTAATTTGTTTTTGCCTAGGAATGGAAAGAGCACTGCCGCATCTACGGGTTTTGATGTTTTACGCAGTGGTTGAAACTCAACCGAATATTTTAGGAACCAAAGCGGTCCTTAATCATGAACTGCTCACCCGATCTCGGCTTCGCTTCCGGTCTCGTAGCAGTCGTCGCCCCTCTCAACGCCGAGGGCGATCTGGCTCCTGCAGTAGAGGGTACGGCAATCTTCGAAGGTGTCGAGACGCGCGTCGTGGGAGGCGAGGGCGTCTTGTTGGTGACGGTGACGGGCCGACGGACCTGAGATAACATTAAGAAATACGTGAAATTAATACATCCTCATTTATCGGCTAGTGCATTTCAGTTATGTTTCTCAGTGACTATTGAAATGCCGAGCTAACCGAGTAAACGATTCATGCTCCATTTCTATTTCCACGTCAACTTATTGTTCAAATGCTTTTATCCCTATGTCTATAAAGAAAATAGATGTTGTTGTTACCTGAAAATAGTGAGAATGGAACTCAATCATCTGTCATTCTCAACTCGTGCCCAATATGCACTCTTATCGGTCAGTTTTAACTTTTAGCTTAAAAGCGAACGTTTTACGGAAAGTTAGAGGGTCAGACCATTATTACCCCGCTTTATAGGCGATGTGCAAAGGGTCCAAGCATGGAAATGAGATTTCAGCTGAAATATTTCGAGGTCGATATCAAAGTTTGGTTATGTTTCACAGTGCGTATTGAAAAGCCGAGTGCACATCCAACGCAATATTTTTCTAATCCCACTTGAACAATTATCACATCTTCCTTATTTTGTCAGAAGCATTCTAACCTTACACCTCTAAACAATATAGCAATACCTTGTCTATAGCAGTCGGACTGGTCGTGATGCTGACAGTCTTCACATTTTTAACCCATTTTAACCCTTTTTGAGAACTGTCAGTTCTGAGATGAAACAACCTGTCAAAAAATGGAGAGATCCCCACCCCTTCTGATACTCCACCTGCACTTTCCACTCCCACTTTTGGTCTCGTTTGCTCCTCCGGTGTATTATTATTATTATTATTATTATTATTATTATTATATTCAGCGTCACAAACCTTGGCCACAGCAGTCGGACTCGTAGTGATGCTAACCGTCTTCCGTATGGGCTTGCCCGCAGTCACTGGAGTGGGCGGACTGACGGCGATGGCGGGGACCTGAATTCACATCAATGTTCTTATTCTTATTCTTATTCTTTATTCACCAACTCGAGAATTATGCGGTAATGACTGGTATGGGGTAAACAGGTGGTATTCAGACTCAGGCGAGCTTTTGGGGAAGGGGTTTTGTGGCAGGCATCAATGTCATTCACCAGCGTCTCTTCATCTCCTCCACTCTCTCGCTGACCGTGTGTGAAAGATACGATTGCCAGCATTTCGAACTCTACCCACGAATTCATTGCGCTTGCGTCAATTGTGATTCAATTGCGTTTCAGGTGCGTCAAGTAAAAAAAGACTGTGAAGATTTCAAATATGTCTCTGATTTCCTCTACTCAGAATCACGTCTCGAGACTTTAAAAAATCAAAGTGTATAACAGTATTTGCAGCTTGCTGAAAAAAAGTTTATTACCTCGATGAGACAAGTGACGTCGGCGACAGCTTCCGGAGTGGCGGAACACTCCCTCGACGGAGGCTGGTCGCTGCGAGAGGGCGTTTCGGCCTGTAATGTGAGAAAAAAACTAATTATTTGTAACTCATTATTTGAAATTAAAATCCCTTATCTTTTCAGAAGCCGGCTAACACCAACGAGGATACTCCCACGAACAGTGAACACTCAGTGAGAACGATTTTCGGTCCGCGTAGTCCGTGCTTCATTTTTTTCAGTAATCCAACACTCGGATGCGGCTATAACGACGGCAAAAGCTTTACCTTTGCAATCGGACAAACGGCCGCCACTACTGCTTCCTCTGCATCCGAACAATAATAATTTCAATTTCAAAATACACCACTATCTAACGCATAAACTGCGATTTTCGGTTTTTTTTGAGTTCGCAATTTCTACGGAATAATGATGAAAGATGCTTTACCTTGGCAATCGGACTAACTGCCGCCACCAGTGCCTCCTTTGCATCCGAATCGAATCCCTCGTCGGAACTCTTCGGCGACACGGAGGAGGAGGAATCTGAAGGGACTTTATATTCTCCTTTTTTCTCCTTTGTACATTATCTGTCGGTGGCCAGAGAAGAGATTGTATTTCGAAACGAAAAAAAGAATACGTTTCATCGACGCTACAACTGGCTGCAATTCCATTTGTACACAATCAATTGTTCACTTCTTATTAAAATTTGCGCCGTCCCATCTCCTTTTCCTATTTTCATTGTCCATTTATCCATCCAAATATGTTTTTTTGTCCAAGGTCCCGGAGTAAAGAAAATCGATATTCCTGCGTTATGGTTAGGTTTCACGTTTGCTACAATTGATCATGTTTCAATCGTTGAGCAATAGTCATTCCGCCGTGCGTCTAAAACACAAATTAAAATGATGTAAATTCACCTTCGCCACTCGTCGAGTCCGGCACTTCCAAATGCACCCAATGGACCGAAACGGCCAACAACATTTTCTTTCTCTCTATTTAACCAAAGTTGTTTATTTGTTATTATTCTACTCGTAGCCGTAGTTTTGTATAAAATTCGCATCGTCTCACCACCGCCACTCGTCGTGTCCAGCACCTCTAGATGGATCGCAGACGAAGTCTCGGGCTCCTGAAATGCGCTTTATCGAGCTCAAAAACGTGCAAATATGATACTATCAGGTTAAAAATACATTAAAAATGGACTAATCTGCAAATATTAACCATAAACAGATGAAAATGCACAGAAAATATTAATAAGAATGCCTTGCCTCCTTGTGATCACTGGTCTCCTCAAGGGTTTCATGAAGAGTGGACGATTGAGGCATGTCAGAGGAGGTCTGGCGCATGGTCGAGCGGCGACGAATCACCTGAAGATGTATTGAGTATCTCGGAGCTATTCTAGTTATTTGTCATTTGTCATTTGGCAGCATTCGAAAGCCTAAGCCACAGAGTGATGATTGCGATTGAAACAAAGATCTTGATTCAATTTATGGATACGTTTCACGGTATCTAAATATTCAGGAAACAAATAATGACGCAATTTTGCCCTGGTGGTCTCTCTGTAATCAAAATACTGTTAAAAAAAGTAAAAAGCATAAATCAATGGTTGAAAGTACTACGGGGTCTCAAATCTAAACTGAAAAGGTTCACACCTTGGCCGGATTCCTCTCTGTCTCCATCGCAGTCAGGTAGTCCTCGAGGTTAGAAGAGGACACGGAGGACTGGGGAAGGATGGATCGGCGCCGATTGGAGGTCAGGTTCTGTAAGTTTTCTTTCATTTTTCAATCGGAAGGTGTGGGATGACTATCAACAAAAAAAGGGGTGGCAGGCACGATCTCCTTGAGGTTGAGGTCGGATCAGGATTCGTTGAACAGCATCTGACGGCAGAGCTTAGGGTTTAATCTTTATTGAGCTCACTGTTCGATTGTCCCTCAGCAGTAGGCATTCAAGCGTCGATTCTTCATCGTTCGCGGGAGCAAAGGTTCGACTTCGTCGCAGGACTTTCGTGCTGAAAACAATTATCTGAATTTCACTGCTTATTTCGAACTTTTACAAATATTTCTCTCTACTTATTTTTGTCGAGTTGATTATATCAAAGAGATCTAAACAATATTGCAGCACCTAATCATTCCTGCTTATCCACCCACTGTGAAACGTATCCACTTGATTCATTTGAATTGCCAATTGAGGGAATGCCACAAATAAGGCTGCTGATGATTCCGAACTATATATTGATCACCTCGTTTTATTCTCTTTTTTTTTGCGCTGTATACTCGAATATGCTCGGTTCGAAATCGCACTCCCAGCCCTGATCCCTTTTCTTCCTTTACCCAAGTCTAACCTCGTCTTCTGTTCCAGTGAATTATCCGACTGGCTGGCGTGCACGGCACAGGTCGCTGCAGCGACTGCAGCAGATGCTGCGCGCGCTGCGCGAGCCTCGTTTTCCTGAATACTTTATTTATTTAGACATAAATATTTTTTGCAGATGTAAGAATCTTATTGAATGTCTGAACGCGCAAGAGAATACAAATCGGAGGTGAAGCATATTCTGTTTTGATGTCTATCGTGCAGAGCAGTGAATGAAGAAGATACTTTCGAGATCGTAAAGGATGGATGTCGTGATATTATTACAATTTTCATTCCCCAATTTGTGATTGTTCGAATAGATAAAGGGTGCACCTCACCTATCCTCCCGCGCAAAGAATAGGGAGTTCGCTAACGAGCACATTTCGTTTGCTGACCATTTCAATTTCACGATATGAAGATGAATTGCAAAAAACAAGTGCTCACCTTAGCCGCCGTGTTCAATCTCGACACGAAATGGGCAACGATCTTGAGCGTCTCCTCCGTCTTGAGGGAATCATCGCAGAAGTGGCATCTGAATTAGAGCTATGAAAATGGATGGATCAACGAATTCTAAGGCGAATCAGCGTGAATTGGGCACGTCATTATTATCTCGTTTGTATGAAAAAACAGAAGAAGGTTATCAATTAGCTGCAGTAACTCTGGTTTTCTAGACCAATACTTCAACCACTAGGAAACCAATAGGTTGGGCATTCTCTGCTTAGTGATTGAGCTTTTGGTTGCCTAGTGGTTGGAAGAATCCAGAGAACAATCTTTCTTCATACTCTGATGGATGAGGGAAATGACTAAAAAAGGCCATGACAGGATTATAAGAAATGGCCAAGTCCTGAGAAGACCCCTGAATTCCGCACCATTCGCTCTCATCGGTTAGGTTTCACGCAGCCCATATGCAGCGAATTGTCAATGTTTTCCAATTATTCTTTCTCTCCGCGTTGTTAGAAACATAATTTCAACCCGTGGCTTTCGGCCCGTATTGCTATCGACCCTACCTGCGGCTACCTCAGCAAACACATCCAGCCCCCAAACCATGCTCATAGTCTTCGCCATTGTTCATTCGTTACCCCTTCTTATAAGCTCCGCCCACCTCAGTCTTCCTTGGTCCTGCATCAACTGCTTCAGTTGCCCGTCCACCTCCTCGATCTCCTCGCTGCAGTGATCCTGCAATAGAGAGGGATCTCCATTTATCTTTATCACGGAACATACAAAAACATTGTTCTAAGTAAAGATGTAGTGTATCCACGTAGTGCGATTACACAGTCTGATTGTGAAAGAATCGCTAGTTGGGACCCAACAGGTCGGCTCTTAGATAGTTCTTGGAAGTCATCAAAATTACAGGAAATTGCATAAAGATTAATTTTATCGCCTTGTGCTCAGTAGTGAAAAGAGTTAGCGATACTACCTCCAGCAAGCGATTTGGGGGGGTGTTTTTGTTCGTTTTAATCTTGGTAAAGCCTAATTACGCACCTCCAGATACTCTTTCTCATCCATAAAATACTGTTCTTCCTTCTTGGCCAGTCGATTGCACAGTGCGGCCCTTTTCGATTGAATGGACTCGAACTCGCTCTTGACGAATTCGACGGAGATTCTGAAATAAAGTCAGTTCTCGGTTACTGCACTATTGTAATCCAGGGAAAGGATTATTGGCATTTCTCTTATTTTTAACATTATTCTTTCACTCAGAGAATTCTCTCCTCAGACAGAATGGTTATTGACTCGACCAAAAACAGTGAAATCTCGGTTAATTTGGCCCGTTCTCAAGACACGCCCAATATAATGCCGATTGTTGCGAAGAAAAGCCAGTCCGCGATAGCTAATGCTTACTGAATTCAATATGGTTACTGTATGGACTCACTTAGCAGCTGCCTGAAGGGTCGTTAGTTCCTTCTCGAGATCGCGTACGCAGTCAGCGTCGAGCTGCAAGGTGATAATAATTGGAAATTGAAATACACTGTATTGGATGTCTCCAACTGACACGTATTACAGGATCTTCGCGGAGCTTTTGAATGGAAAGAAGTGAGATTGAAAGAAGGGAGGGGAGGGATAATATTATTATTGTAAATTATGGCTAACCTCCGCCAGATAGTGCAGCAGGGAGGGCGCTCCGTCTTTCGCTCTTGAAGCGCGAACGTCAGCGACCTAAATATTTATATTTAAAGTTAACTACTCATTATAAATATTTTTTTGAAAAAGGCGATGGTTTTACTGAACTTCACTAACTACGAGCACGTTAAAACAATCGGTGAAATACATTTTTTCAAACGGTGTACTTGCTTGAGACTTTTACTTGTAAATGACCAACCTTCCACAACGAGTTCAGCTTGAATCCAGCCGCATTGCCCTGAGTGTTTCCATGGTTGAGATAGTTGCCGACACGAACAATAGTGAGAAGGAGACGACCGAGTGCGCGTGAGTCGATTAACTCTGAATATTAATTAGAGTGCGCAATACGGGTCGACGTCTCTTCATTTCGCACACTCTCTTGATCAACGAGAGAGTGTGTGGAATGAAGAGGCCGCACTCTAATATTAAATACTAAATTAGCACCTTTGAATTATTGAAACAATTAAAAATACGATGTTAAGACGTTAAGTAAATAATAAATTTCGATTTTAGCGCCCACAATCTACTCCTATGCCAAAGGAAGCGCTTCCACAATTTTATTAGTGATTCATTCCTTCTTATTTGAAATCCACGAATTGTTGTAGCCCTCGTCTGATGATCAATAAGTGACTATGAAGCATATCTCATTTCAAATTTATATTTTGATGATGCCGTGGTCCTCCACGACGTGAGGAGCATTGCCAGAGAGAGAGAGAGAGAGAGAGAGAGAGAGAGAGAGAGATATGAGATTTTCATGCTCATGGATGGGATCTTAAAGAAGGCGCCCCACGAACCGCGCGAGCGACTATGCAAAGTGAGGAATGAGCGGGCGCGCTCTCCTCATTTCGCACGATCTCTAGCTCGTTGCCTGCGTTTCAGGGTCACTTGGAACGCTGCCAACTGCTCATAACTCAGTTCAAACGAAAAATGGTGACTTGGTAGTTTCGAAAGTGTTACCGGACAACAACGACCCACCACCTCACATCGATAACTCAGTTAGCCAGATATTCGTGACCTTCAAGCATGCTAGCAGCGCTATGCACCCTAGCGCCCTACAGACTAGTGCTTAGAGTGCAGCCCTATCCTACTGGAATCGCAAGCTCACCTTGCACCGCTTTCCGCAAGCAGGCTAGCAGCGGTGCCGCCTCCTCCATTGCAGTGTGGAAGTGTCGACGGAAGAGCAGACAGTCGAGCCTAAAAAAGTAGAAGGTGCTTTCACGTCATGTGATTTTAAAGTAGTCGTGTGATCTTAACGGAACGGCTATAGTCCTCGTCTATACTGCCCAGTAACCTATCCGAGTATGCTATTTTTGTATATAATGTTTATACAGTTGTTTATTTTCCGGTAAGCATCTTATTGAATATCTTATGTTCGCTGAGAATATGGGCAAGTGGTGAAACACAATATTTTCAAAAGATTTTGCGACCCCTCTTAGTTGACTACTATGTTGAAGATTTTCAACTTCTCAACTGCCTTAAGACTTAAGCAGACAGTAGTGCGACCTTGTAAAAGTATTAGAGTTTTTTTATTATTATTAATTTTGTTTACCTATTATTAACCAATCACTAAACATCCCGTACTCGACTGGAATATGAACACTCATTGAAAAACAATGTTTTTCTTTCTTTCTTTTCAAGCTATTCCCAAGCTACCCTAACCTACCGTAACTTATGGTATCCAAACGTATCCTACCGTATCCTACCGTAACTCACCGCAGTTCGTAGTCGGGCACAGCAATCAAAGACAGGAAGAACTGCTCAGGAGGGGCGAGCAGGGACGCGTCGCCAGTGTATCCTCGCAGCATCGTTACCTGCGGAATGGATTAATAAAGTACTGTATTCCATTTAGTTACCACAGCGAAAAGCATCCTATAGATCGATATTCTAATATACATAGAATATTAACGAGTAAAATATTGGAGTGGCTGATCTGTGTGCTTTAGAAGGCCAATACAGCATTGCAGACGATCACGATTTTCCACGTTACCGTATACCCTAACAATAAATACCACGATACTACCGTACCTGTTCCTTGTCCGGTAGTACAGCAGCGAGTCCCGCTAGGATCTCCCTTCCGAACGCGCCTCGGCCCTCGCGAATATCATCAACGAGCGCCCGGGGGTCCTGCGGGGAAGAAATTCGTTGATAATAAACCTTTGCTTTAATTATTCCTATCGCCAAATTCGCATCTATGCCGGCTCAAAAGGTGCACACTGAAAAGAAGGAATGCGAATAAATACTAGTCAAGTGGAGAATAAATAGTTTTGCAATTTTTTTTTCAAACGGGGCAATGGCCTAATTGAAGCGCGATAGCCCAATAGGAATTTCATGCTGTCGTGAAACATAGTTGAGATGTAAAACAGAACAACAAGAAACAATAGCCGTAACTGTGCCAAAATAGTAATGGTGTTGGCTTCCATGGCTTCCAGTACAGAACGGATTTTCCCCAAAGGTAACGAAGTTCTGATATATTTTTCCTCCGATCGCAAATTCAAGAGTGTTTCACAGAGTCGCCAAGTGCACATGAAGCAAGCGTTCTTCAATTTTTTCGCCATCAATTATTCTACTAGAGATAATGAATTGCGCTTATCAAATATCGCTTCGCTAGTGGCACGCGCCGTGATATCAGGCAAGGTTCGAGATCGAACACAGATCGTACACTAGGATTCTTCAATAGGCAAGCCAGGCGTGGCGAGAGAGCGCGCAAAATGAGGAGAGTGAATCTATCCTTGGAGTAAAAAAACTACCTTGATCTGCTTGAGGAAGATGTTCGCTTGCAGACTCCTTTTCGAGCAGAGAAGATTCACGGATTCTTTGCGGGCCGAGCTCTAGAAATATAATATCAACATTGTGTAAATGCGTAAATCAGCTGCAGCAATCAAAACAGGAATACAGTCTATGCTAGCGACTTTTCCTACTTTTGCTTACACTAGATTTGAAATAAATGGTAAGAATTTCTCACCGCCAAACTGCTCTTCCGCTCCTCCTTCCCTCCTTCTGTCATCGTCCCCATCGACGAGGCCGCTTCAGGTATGCGGAAGAGCGATTCAAGCGCGTCGTAGTCGACAGAGACGTCGTCTGGAATGGTTAATTCATTCGCAAAATTCTGCTAGCTGTAGCGCCACGCTTAGTGCGCGAGTGAAGCAAATGTGATAGGTTTCACATCTAGCAGATATTGATGAATCACAATGAGCCACAATGAAGGAGCCGGTTACGGTTTAAAAATAACTCATAAATTAATTAATTAAAACACACTCTTCGAGCACGTAGCTCGCATCCAGATGTTATTCGTGCAGGAAACGGAGGTCGAGGCCACCTTCGCGACGGGGATCTTGGCCCACTGGAATGCATTTTTATAAAAAATTTCGTTGTGTGATGTTGACTTGTTTGCTAATAACGTAGTAATGCAAATAGGTCATCGAAACCAGTGAAAAACAAAAGAAATTGAAGGATAAGTTCGCTTTGCGAAACTACGACATTTCCTGCAGCTTGATGACCTCATTCGATCGTGAATCGGATATGTTTCAAAAGCATTTTGTAACAGAATTAATTCCGCATGTGCAATGAGCTGTTCAAGGAAAAAAAGACAAATCCAATACCAATCGATTTTCCTTTTCGTATTAGATTGTGAACTAGTGAAATTTAAGAAAAAATGAGAATGATTCTTTAGTTATCCATAGGTGCAGTTGTGTTTCACACGATGGTGAAATCTGCGATATGTGGGAGATGATCAGTCAGATTATATCCTGTATTAGATAAAAATAATTCAATATTGTCGGCTACTTTGAAGACACTTCTAACCGAAACTTCCGTTCAAATTCAATTTTTCTAGCAGCGCATTTCCTCCCTACCACACCTCACCCCCCATATTTTTGGAGCGATTTTTGATTGGACCAAAAAACAGAGATGTTCCTCCGTCTCCTGTACGAACAACATCCACCCGCATCCAGATGTTGTTCGTGCAGGAAACGGAGGTCGAGGCCACCTTCGCGACGGGGATCTTGGCCCACTGGAATGCATTTTTATAAAAAATTTCGTTGTGTGATGTTGACTTGTTTGCTAATAACGTAGTAATGCAAATAGGTCATCGAAACCAGTGAAAAACAAAAGAAATTGAAGGATAAGTTCGCTTTGCGAAACTACGACATTTCCTGCAGCTTGATGACCTCATTCGATCGTGAATCGGATATGTTTCAAAAGCATTTTGTAACAGAATTAATTCCGCATGTGCAATGAGCTGTTCAAGGAAAAAAAGACAAATCCAATACCAATCGATTTTCCTTTTCGTATTAGATTGTGAACTAGTGAAATTTAAGAAAAAATGAGAATGATTCTTTAGTTATCCATAGGTGCAGTTGTGTTTCACACGATGGTGAAATCTGCGATATGTGGGAGATGATCAGTCAGATTATATCCTGTATTAGATAAAAATAATTCAATATTGTCGGCTACTTTGAAGACACTTCTAACCGAAACTTCCGTTCAAATTCAATTTTTCTAGCAGCGCATTTCCTCCCTACCACACCTCACCCCCCATATTTTTGGAGCGATTTTTGATTGGACCAAAAAACAGAGATGTTCCTCCGTCTCCTGTACGAACAACATCCACCCGCATCCAGATGTTGTTCGTGCAGGAAACGGAGGTCGAGGCCACCTTCGCGACGGGGATCTTGGCCCACTGGAATGCATTTTTATAAAAAATTTCGTTGTGTGATGTTGACTTGTTTGCTAATAACGTAGTAATGCAAATAGGTCATCGAAACCAGTGAAAAACAAAAGAAATTGAAGGATAAGTTCGCTTTGCGAAACTACGACATTTCCTGCAGCTTGATGACCTCATTCGATCGTGAATCGGATATGTTTCAAAAGCATTTTGTAACAGAATTAATTCCGCATGTGCAATGAGCTGTTCAAGGAAAAAAAGACAAATCCAATACCAATCGATTTTCCTTTTCGTATTAGATTGTGAACTAGTGAAATTTAAGAAAAAATGAGAATGATTCTTTAGTTATCCATAGGTGCAGTTGTGTTTCACACGATGGTGAAATCTGCGATATGTGGGAGATGATCAGTCAGATTATATCCTGTATTAGATAAAAATAATTCAATATTGTCGGCTACTTTGAAGACACTTCTAACCGAAACTTCCGTTCAAATTCAATTTTTCTAGCAGCGCATTTCCTCCCTACCACACCTCACCCCCCATATTTTTGGAGCGATTTTTGATTGGACCAAAAAACAGAGATGTTCCTCCGTCTCCTGTACGAACAACATCCACCCGCGACGAGCGGCCGAAGGCCGCTCGCGGTCGCTTTGCGAGTGAAGAATGAAGAATGAATTCGACTCTCACTAATCCAATTTATTCCGCCAGATTTTGTCGACAAGAAAGTCAGAGATTCCCCTAGTTGTAATAGATAGCATTCTTCGAATGCTAGTTCCTGCGGAAGGCCGCGCCGCAAGCGGCGCGCGACCACGAATGAGAGTGCTAATAGGATTAAATGCGCCAGATTTTTTCTTCCAGAAAGTCAGAGATTCCCCTAGTTGTAATAGACGAGCGGCCGTAGGCCGCTCGCGGTCGCTTTGCGAGTGAAGAATGAAGAATGAATTCGACTCTCACTAATCCAATTTATTGCGCTCGATTCGTGTCCTCCGGAAATATCGAAATTCCCCTAGGTATATGTGATGTGTGGTACGCCAAATTTTGAGAAAGACACTGTCTAACATCCCCCCAAATCGGATATGTTCAATATTCCACCTGCAGCGCCCTCATCTTCGTGCCCTCACTGGGTGTGGCCTTCGGGATCATCGCTGAGGGCAGTTCGACAATCTGAAATGGACAGCGTTATCATGCGCAACGGGATCCTCCACCACTGTTTCGGCATAATTTGTGTTGAGAATGTCGTCACTTAAAAAAAGGCAAAATGTTGTCGGGCAATATCAAACCTCCTTCGTGGTTTTCAGCAGCGGTGGCGGAGGTGGCGGCGCAAGAGCGGCCGGAGGCGGGGGTGGAGGAGGAGGGGCTGGGGCGGCCTGAAAAAGACGTTTGAATGATTTGTAATCAGCATCACATCATGCCAAATAATTCCATGACACGGCTCATGAACGATGTTGGACGGATTAGATGTTCAGAAGTGATATCTGAGTGATATTACCTGGAGCAGCGCTGGCGGCGGAGGTGGAGGTGGCGGCGGGGGCGGAGCTGCAGCAGCTGCAGCAGGTCCGGCAGGCGGAGGAGGAGGTGGTGGTGGTGGTGGGATTACTAGCGGAGGAGGCGCGCTGTCGGAGTGGATGGAGGGCGTGGGAGGGGGAGAGATGACGTTGTCTGAGAGAATATACCTTTAAAGAAGGTGTCCCACGAATATGGTGGTTCGCTGTTACCCGATAACACTTTCGAAACTCCCAAGTCACCATTTTTCGTTTGAACTGAGTTATGAGCGATTGGCTGCGTTCCAAGTTACCCTGAAACGCAGTCAACGAGCGAGAGAGCGTGCGGAATGAAGAGAGCGCCCCTCGGCACGCCATCTTATCATTAGAGCGAGAAAATATACCAACAAGATACCAACACTAAACCACTAAAAAGATTTGATTTTAATGTTAGTTTTCGCGCACACACCGCAATAATAAACGCATTCGATGAAATTTAACCCGCAAAATCGAGTTCAGAGTTCGAGCGTCAGACCTATTTCGAAAAATATGTTTCACGTAATGTTTTAAATTGAAAGAGCGAGCTGTAGGGGATGATACACCGGTCGCCACTTTTATTAAAAACTTATTACATTGAATATTTAGTATATTTTCAAACGTGAGACTCCAAATTTATAATTTTTCAACGCTAGCAGCTATAGAAAGATGAATTTTTCCATCCCCCCCCCTGATATTTCTATGCCATAATATCTGATCATCTCACCATTTCCATCCAGTGTCAGCACGGAAGCCGATTTGATCAAGCCCACGACGATGCGGAGATCGGGCTGAAATATCGGTAATTTGTATAGAAAGGAAAGATCAAAGATCATTCTGATTGCCAATCTGACTGTGAGCTTTCTTTAGAATGTCCATCCTGTCCATCCTATAGTTTCTATCCTAGTGATAGAGCAAGAAGCACATGACCTCCAAAATATCAAAGATCCAGTACTAACGATCAAAGGTCAAAGACCAAAGATCAAAGATCAACCTACCGATCCCTCAATGAGATGTATCAGTCCCTCTAGTAGCTCCCTGCTCTCATCGTCGGCCTTCTCTTGCTGCGAGAGAATCGAGGAGAGGGAGGAGACGAGCGAGGCACTTTTCTGAAAATATATATCAGTTATCTCATTACCTATGACGTTTTCGTGATATTTTATTGTTATTAATGAAGTGATCGATGCCAATGTGCTCATGAATGACAGTGGCGTGCAGAAAAGGAGCGGATGTTCGGACTTGTTTGCCGAGCATTGGTTGAGTATATATTTTTTGTTTTGTGTTAAAATCTTCCGAGTTAGTAATTGCTTCAGTAGCATTCCATAAATAAAACGGGGATGTATTTCCAAAATTACTGAATGAAGTCCCGCTACGAAAACCGAAAAATATGCTCAACTGTACTTTCCCCGTCGAATTCGTACCGTTCCCCCATATCGCCAGCGGCCATTCGTCATGCGTTTACTCTTCCTACTCTTGTCCCTCGCCCGTCGCCCCTCCAGGTATTATTCCCACTTCCTTCCCTTTTCGCTGTATTCTCTCTGACTCAGCGAGAACGAATGCCCTTTACTGATCTTGGCTCATAAGAGAGAGAAGAGGGAATTGAATCATCGCAAAGATAGGAGAATACAGGAAACAGATTGCACGATTTGGATGGGATTCTGCATGGTATTTAGTAGGGTTGCAGGTTCGGTATCGGCAATACCGCGCGAGAGGGGCGATATGCAAAGAGGGTGCGGTAATACCGCAACATACCCCTCTCTTCTTTCTTCTCTCTTTGTCCTCTCTTCATTTCGAGATGCGGTATTACCGAGAGAGACCATGTGAAAATGAGATAGACAGATCGTTGCTCGAGCAAGTCAAAACAGGCAAAGTTCCAGCGCTCATTAGATATGGAAAAGGTCATGAAGCTAATGGTTTGGAGCTGAATCGATCCGCAAATTAAAGAATGTTTATTAATAAACTGTCCAAAGGGCTATAATATATTGAATATCCGAATAATAAAACTAATATGAACATTTCGTGAAACGTAACCCAGTTTTGGATCCGTAAACTTCGTGAATTAGCTCGCACCAGCAGGCGTATTGAGGCGATCGGCGAGTGTTTGTATTATTTCACTCCAGCCAAATTCTTCCTAATCCTGCCTTAATTTTAGACAATATATTTGTTTTAATATTTTGGTCTCAAGAAGATCTAAACTAAGCCAGAGCAATTTCCGCGTATTAGGGCGAATACTGAAACATATTCCAATCAGATACTTGAAATTGACGTGCTCAAACAATTTATTAAAAGAAAGAAGAAAAAAAAGAAGAAATAACTCACCACCATGACAGCGAAGAGGCCGGGACGCCTCAAAGGGCAGTTGCAGGGGCTACGGGCTCGCTGGAATGGTGAAAGATTGAGAAGAAGGAATCAGGAAAGAAGTGAACGATGCAAAATGCGAGAATGAACAGGAGATTGGTAGAAAATCAGGCATAATTGAATAAATAAGATAAACAGAAACCGAAGATGCAAATGACCACCACCAGACGAGTAGAATAACGGCTGTCGGGAGGTCGCTCAAATCTAAGCTGCGCTCCTCGAGCAGTATACGAAAAGAGTATGACTAGGTAAAAAGGTAAAAGGTAAAGGTGTATCCACGTCAAGCGATTTTACGTCGTAAGACAACGCTAGGACCCACTGGTAAGGCCAGCTGTTAGACGGACTACATACCCGGCTGTCCAATGCTTTCTCGGGTAGCCTTACCTTTCGCAACCGGGGTCGCTTCCAATTTGCCGACCCCGGGGGGATAGCAAGGCTTGGTTGGCCTCGGCCGACCCCGGGGGGATAGCAAGGCTTGGTTGGCCTCGGCGGGGGATTGAACTCGGTACCCTTCGAATGGCGAGCGGCGCCTTACACCACTCGGCCATCCCGCCCGAACCGACATATGGCAGCGTCGCTCCGCTCTTTTATGTGATTTTATGCGCTCTGCGAGGGTGTACGTTAACAATAAAAATATTGGGATCGCTAAAATATGGTGACGCGGGGCAAAATGTGAGGCATCTGGATCATTCATACTCAAGGTGCAATAGTTTCATCTCTTCATTGTACGTTATCTCTTCTCACAAGGGAAGGTTGCGATGTCGATATGGAGTTACGAAATGAGACCTAGCCAGTTCGAAAGAGAATAAAATTCTAAGAACTCCTATGTCGTTCAAAACTGCAAAAGACATCTGTGCACGCCTGGGCTGTTGTAGAGTTTTAGGCATTTCTGGGACATAGCCGCAGAAATCGGTGCTCCCATGTGCTCCCATTGTCAGTAAGAGCAGCGGAGAGTATTGTGAAATGAGAGAAACGCAACGACTCGAGCGGTTTCGGGTCAGAAAAATGGAAGAGTATCGTTCGATTTTGTTACGTTATCATCGGCAAGAATGGCGATAGAAAACACGGATTCAGGAGAGTTGTTCCTTTCCGGGGGTGCGAAAAGCAAACATAAACACACAGAAAAAGACGCTGTTCCTGTGATTTTATTGCCGAAGGGGTGATAGATAGATAGCATAAGGAAATGTCAAGCGCCGAGAAGGGGGAAAGAGTTATAAAGGCAAACACTCTGCCAGCACTGTTCCACACTTGGAATCCGACTCCGCATTCCTCATGTTCTTTCTGGTCTGAGCGATACCTCAGTCCGGCTAGAGAGAACTAGAGACCAGAAGATATGAGGAGAGTCAGAACACTTCACAATGTGTGAGATGTGTTCTTAGGCACGTCACTAGAGGGTCTTTTCGCCATCGGAGATCTCTAGCATTTCTCATTGAAGAAAGACCACTGAGACAGAAGAGACGGATTCAACGTGACAGCCCTAGTCACCAGGCCCTTTTTCACCATCTGAGATGTGCAGAGGAGATGGCACAAGCAAAAAGTGGAACATATGTGAGGGCACTCTCTCAGCTGGGGTGTGAAGCGAGGTGGCGCTGTGTAGGGATATGGATTGGTGATCTCGAGATTTCGATTGGAATGAACTACACTGTGGAAAACGGTGAAAACACTGTGGATTTTGTCTCACGCCACTTTCACTGAATGCGCTAGAATGATTGCCCATCTGAGACAAAAAACGACCTTCCCCAGTGCAGAAATGGCCTCACTTTTCCTGATTAGAGTGCGCTTCGCGCCGCTATTTTGCAGGATGGCAAGCCCTCTGCGGCTAGAGAATCTAGAGAGCATGCAAAATGGAGAGAACGCTCTTCCTTGCGCCCTCTATTTTTCACACCTGTGCCCAATGAGGCGTGGAGGAGCGGCCACTCGAAGGTCCCTTGGACTCCCTTCCACATTTAGCGCGCACTCTCACTTCCTGCGGGATCATTTGTCGCGAAAAAGCCGAAATAACGATGCAATTGACGATCGCTAAGCCGCGCTTCCGAAAATAGTAATATTTTTAAAAACGAGGATGAAGAATACTGAACGCAAAAAAAAGTTTATGATCATTACATTCTGAAACCTAACTGATTTGGCGCGTGTGGGACCAATGTAGTCAGAGAGACATCAAAAATGGGAAAGATTTAGAGAAGTGACAATTCGGGGTGAAAAAGGTAAGGATGGGGGTTTTTCCAGGCCATACAATTGTACATTTGTAAGACAACGCTTGACCTATTGCTAATGACCTGAAATGCTTTCTAGGGTGGGGGACCTATGCAGGCCAAGGGACATCAAAGGATTGATTCGAAGAAGTGACAACTCATGTCGGAAAAAGTGCAAGGTGATTCACAGCTCCCCCTTCTGCAATGGAACGCGCAATGAATAAGAAGGCGACACCTAGACAGGGGGGGACGTCAGAGGTCGACTGAATGAGCATCCCTTGCAAGAAGCAAAATGACGAAAACTTGAATGCGGCTGAATTAATTCAAGATCTCGAAAGTGTAGCACTAAATGAACTTCCCCGAGAACAGACTAGACAAGGAAATCAGAACTTTGATGCTGTTCAACCCCTTGCAAAGTAATCAAAAGTGCTAGGCAATTAGGTTCACAATGTGACTTCACATCGAGAGGTCAAAGGTCGACTGAATGAAGTTCTTGCGGTGTCTATACACAACGTTCAACGCTTTTTTATGAATGGAAATGGCTCAAGAAGTGAATAGACTTCCTTGCAAGGCGTAAGTGGAATAAGCCCTTTGGCTCCTGCACGTATGCAATCTCTAAGTTTGTTGGCTCCTGCAGCGCAACCCTTACTCGATATTGAAGTGAGCTTGAGACATATGACAGCAGCATACTGAAGCCGACTAACTCTTTGATCGCGGGCAGGGTACCCAAAAGAAGGTAGCCCTCCCTTTGGCTCCTTGGAACGTAATCTCTCAGTTTGTTGGCACACACACTTGCTACTCTATCAAACAGTGTCCGGTTGGCTATGCTCCCCTCTAAGGTACACGGAGCATAAGCCAATTGTTGAAATCCAGAAAGGCGTGAGCGCCTATTTCTACAATCCAATTTAAAATGAGTACAGATGAGGTATGTTTCACGCTTGCAACAAAAAATTGAACGGTTGTGTGCGGTGATCATTATTACATAATTTCTAACACAAAAAATATGTTGTCGTGCACCGTCTAATACCATTCTGGCAGAGAACGGCAATATGAGTTGTTGGAGGGGATAAGAAAGGGTTAACGTGATGCTCGACTGTACAAATGAGGAGGAGTGGTGGTGAAAATGAAGCCCACCCTAATGCAAATTTTGCCGACGAAAATTTGCCTATAGAAATCCCGCTCGCCAGAGAACGGCAATGAAGGGGTGAGAACGAAGGGGCAAATAATGCCAGCGAGATGCTACAATGATTATTTCGGAAGGAGTGTTGAGTTGTTCGAAACTTCGAATTGCCTATAGATCTCGCCTTTTTCGTACGAAACATTACAAAAAAAAGAAATACTAAGGACTACATCAGACGGGGCATCGCTTCACGCATTGCCTATAGAGATCCCGCTCACCAGAGAACGGCAATAGTCATTGAAAGTGGCGGGAAGGGGCAAATAGTGTGGAGGCGAAGGGGCGCGATAGATTGGCCAGTTATCCGCCCATTGGCTTCCGGCTTTCAACTTTCGCTCGATGAACAAAGAAACAGTCTCTCAGATGGTGTGATCTCTCAGGTTAGAGGAAGGATTGGGATGCATCCTGATGGCACAAAGGCGTGAAAAAGCGATAGCTCTCGAGGGGATAAGTAATCTGGCAATCGGGAGAGTGGAGCCGTGCAGAAGTGAAAAAGTGAAATGACTCATATTTGAGATATACTGAAATGTCTTCTGGAGTCCTTTCTCATATATTCGAATAGAGAGAAACGACAGTGAAGAAGTATGTGGCCCAGAACCTCTCAAATAGCCGAGATATGTATCAGGCGCAAAAAGGGCGTGGGAGCCTCGCTCGCTCCAAATAGAGCCGAGATATGCGCTGTTCTGAAATCCGAGAACACTTGGCCAATTGAGGTGTCTAGAGGGAGAGGGAGTGACACCTTGCAAGTGTTTGGTGTGAGAGAGCGGGAGCGAGAAAACAACGTGTAGCGGGAACAATCGGACCAGACCACCCGGACCAACAATGGCAAGAGTTGCCTGAAGAAAGCTAGAACTTATAACCAGGTTGAAATTCAGCTTTCCATGTGTATGTACCGGAGGATAAAGATCTTGCAAGTGTTTGCAACTGTTTGGAGACTCGCTTTTCTCTTTTATGAAAATAGTCGGGGCAGAAAACATGGACCAACAGTTGACATGAGTTGAGTGGAATAGTTCTCTAACAGGAACGTCGCACTCATTTTTTTGACAATCTTGACGATTATTTTACGCCCGGAAGTGCTCATTAAATTGCTGATCACTAATCCAATTAAAATTTATGGCTAGCTTGAAACTCAATTGAAACTCAAAAATATCTGGGCCAAAAAACAGAGAAGTGCCGTCATCTGGATACTTATCAGGAAGTGTGAACACAAGCGTAGCGCTCTAGCGCAGAGGTCTTATCGACACAGTGGTCAATGGTAGAATATACCCATGCATTTCAATTAAACCGTTCCCTCGCATTCTCATCAGTAATTGCGAGGTTCGTGTGCAGACGGAAGGATACGATCAGGAAAAAGCGCGGCCTTTGACTGAGCGAATTGAAATGATTCAATTCAATGCGGCTGAGATTACGGGTAGCGCCTGCAAAGACACGCACGAAATGTGATGGACCGGGGAAGAAAAAGAAGGGTCTTGCGCAATCATATAGACAGGCAAACGGCGGCAAGGATTTTCACGCATTAGTACCTCTCATCGAATTCATCAAGGAATAACATTTCGCAAGTCGGGAGGTCAAGGAATGGAGGAGGATCAAGTCGCCTGGCGTAATGATTCGTCCACACAACGTCAGGGAAATGATTCTTGAGGAAAGAAGTTATGTGAAAGAAGTTTGAAGCGAGTGGTCAACATCACGCAGTGTACTCTAGCTGGCAGCAAGTGATTAATGGGCGGAGGTCTCTAACTAGAAGGCAGATTGATTACTCAAGATCAGCAACATTTGTTTTTGCACAGCGTCAAGTGGTTGATGAGTAGTCTCAGGAAGTGCTGCATCATCACCCCCTTTCTAACCGATGAGAGAGAGAGACACTACTAACATTCAGGCAGCCCCAGGCATGATCATTGTCATTTTGTATCAACTGCTCGACCACACCTCTCGTTCACTCTCGAAAGATGAGATACGTTTCAAGGAGCACTCATAGTGGATCGCACGCTCGGTTAGCAGTCATTTACAATCAAATTCTGAAAAATGCAATATATTTGAGATGACCCCATGCCAACATGTAGTGCCGGCCGCTAAAGTTCGAAATACGGGCATTCGTCTCTACCATTCACACACTCTTGACTTTCTGACCGATGAGAGAGAGCGTGAAATGGAGAGACGGTGTTTCTCTCTAGTCCCAGCCGCTCGATTACATCTCTCGTTCTTCCGAAGAAAAAGTAAAGGAGAGACGCTCAGCGAGATTCGAAAGGGCATCGAACACATAAAAAGAGGAGAGGAAAGGATAGGGGAGAAAAACGATGTGAGAAGTGAGAAGAAGATGGCAGATGATGAGGAAGAGTTACTCTCCTTATTCCTAGTGCTATCTCGTGTCTCTGACCGGCGAGAGAGCGGGCGAACGGGGGAGAGTTTTCTCTTACTTAAGAGATACAATGCCTTTCGGCACACATCTGAGAAGCAAAAGTATGAATGGACAAGAGAATTACGAAAAAATGATACGAATTTGAAGGCGGCGCTACTTTACAAGATCATGTATGTTTTTCCTATTTTCCTGAGCCCACTTGTTGCTATGATAGTGGGAATGCGACCCCGTGGGAGAGCGGGTTGATTCAGATGAGGGTCTATTCTTACTGGGTTGAGCCAAGGGGCAATGCTTTGTCTGGCAAGTGAATAAGCGTGCGAAATAATGTGGATCAGTCGAGAATGGAACGGTGTGAAAACGAAAAATTGAAATGACGAGCATTCCGGCATAAATGAGCGAGTCTTCTCTGATCATCTCTCAAAAATTGAATGTGTACGAATGTACCTCCCAGTAGGGTTGCAGGTGCGGCATCGGTAATACCGACACACTCTCTCGCCAGACGGTTAGAGATGAGAAATAGCGTGCGAAAGTGAGAGAGACAGCTCGGTAATCCCGATTTTCGGGATTGCCGATCCCGAACTTGCAACCCTACCTCCCACTGTGAAAAACAGAATGAGAAGTCTTCGAGATGCGGTCAGACACGTCAAACTTCGGGCTATGCGAGACGGAAGCTTCCGCTAGAGACATTGTTGATCATGATCGCCACTTATCTCTAGACGGCGAGGCTATCTCCTTTCTAGTCGGTTAGAGAAAGCTAGAGAGCATGCTAAGTTGAGAGAGTCAGAGAAAGAAAGGGATTACAGTGCACACTTCACAGATATGCAGATGAGATACTGATAGGAGGGAGGATATCAGGGATCTCCTCTATTTGCATCGCGCTTCTTCCCGTGAAATGGCTCGCATTATCGGGGAGGGTAGAGAAAGCGAGAGAGCGTGCGAAATGGAGAGAGTCAGGGGATTGGAAAAGCGCCAAGAATGTGCAATGATAGGCAAACGAGGGAAGATCAGCTGATAGCCTTGGGGGACGGAGGATCTTAGGGATTGGCTAGCTTGGATCAACTAAGAATTGTGTGATACATTTGAAGAGTTACTGGGCTACTTTCTGAAGATCTTACGCGGGAATGTATGCGAGACGGAAGCTGGAGCACGAAACATTGTTGATCATGATAATCCTTAACCTCTTATTTCTACACTAGCTGATTACACTGAACGACTTGGATGCCTTGATCCTCTGAAGATCCCATGAAACACAACATAATACAGTACGGTTGAAGAGCAGTGTGAATAGAACGAACGTCTGAGATGCAAATCATAAGGTTGGAGAAGAAACTGTTTTTGCACAGAAAGAGCAAACTGTTCTTCCTCATTCCCATCTTTGCTCAGGTCAGAGCGATTACCGCATAACGATTAGGTAGAAACTAGGGATTTAGCGAGAGAGGGAAAGGCCAGAGTTCAGCAGGGGTTCTTCCGCATTTTTGCGCGAGATTACTGGGGTTTCCCTTTCTGTTGACTTGGTCGGAAAGGCACAATAGTGAACAAAGTTCCGTTTTTTGAAAGGAAATGTCAGGAAATACATAGACAACTTATGGTAAGGTCTGGCTGATTAGGGTACTACATTGAGGAATAACGTGGATTTGGACGACATTTGGACGATGTATCTAAACGCAAACAAGGAAGCGCTTCAAGCAGGAACGGCCCGATCATCCATTCGAATCTCTCCCTCTCTCGAGATCCCCTCCAAGAGGGTGAGGAGATAGGCTGAGGGGGATGGAGGGGGAAACCGTGAGAACGAATTCCGATCGAGGGGAGAGATTAGATGGACAGGAGGAACGAGGAGTGAAGCTGGATCGAGTTGTTGGCGAGAATGGCGAATGGTGGTGTTCAGGGGGGAAGGAATGAAGGTGCAATTGTTACCAAAATCCAGTAAAAAAAAGTGAAGAAAAACACTTAAGTTGACGAAAATGGGGATGTGGGTGTGTGCGGCCAGCAAAAAATCGATATTGAGATCTAACGGAAGTATGTCAGGGCGTGATGAAACATATTCTGATCCAGATTTAGAGTGAAGCTGGATCGAGTTCGCCAGAGTTTGGAATGGGGAAGGTGTTCGAAGCAAAGCGACAGGGATTGTGACAACTTGGAAATAGGTTGGGGGAATAAGTCAGGCTTGATCTAAGACGTGCTAATTGTCAGTGCTACAACCACAAAATGCACATAGATCAGAGGATCGATAAAGTATTTGCGATGATTATTCAGGAACCTATCGCGCGAATGTGATTTGATACAAGTATGCATGCTTATTGAAACACAACTCAACTTTTTTGAGTAGATTTCTAGCGGAATTGATATGACAATACAATTGTGAATCATTGTTATGTATCTAAATCAACCTTACAACAGCCAGAAGTTCAGACGGCGAATAAGCATGCAATCGCGATAATTAAAGCCGATTGAAGGTGTAATTGATAATGGATTCAATGCGCAATGAAGAGATGAAGAGAAGGCACTTATCACAATACAATACAGCCTCGGGGGGCATGATGCTATCACAAGTGATACGCTTTTCTCTCCGCCTCTCCACCTCCCCCTTCCAGATTGAGTCACTGCGCAGGGGCGCTACGTGAATGCTCTAGTATCTAGTAACGTGTCTCTCTCGATTCACCACACTATCTCGCTGGTTAGACGAAACAAGAGAGCATAGGATCTGGAGAGACGACGGGAACTCCCGAACGTTCCAACTGAAATCGTAAACTCCGAGCATATGCTAATCGGATCAGCGATCGAGAAGTTCAAGTGGGATAACCCAGAAACGGTAGAGAGTCAGATGATCCAAGTTTCGTGAATAGGGATAACCGTCATAGACAATTGTTCACGAATAAAGGACGTTATTCGGATAGTCTGAATTGAATAATTTGTTCCTAGGAAAGTTCAAGTGGAATAATAGAGTAACGGGGAGCCAGGAGATCCAAGTTACAATCCAAGATCACAATGGAAAAACCGTTGCTTTCAGGAAATGAACAGATCATTCAGTCATTACTATTTGTGTTATCTTAACGAAATATTTTTAGGCGCATGACACGATGAAATTAAGAGTCGGTTACTTCATTCTCACAACCTTCGGTATGTTCCTGTGGCATGATATTCAGCAACCCTCAGATAGGTAAACACCCATGATTCAGTGCGGTCAATAAATATTTTATGGCGGCAGAGATGAGCAATGTAACCCCCTCGGGGCATGACTTTGATCTACCTCGCCTCTAGGAGGTTAGAGAGCGCGAGAGATCAGGGGAAATGAAGAGAGCGCAGCGTTGCTTATAGCCCTCAGGCAATAACTCAATATCTCACGTCACCTCTCGCAGGTCAAATAGAATGATAGACTATCGGGGATGGAGAGAGTATCCCGTAACCCCATTTGTGACATTTGCACGCAGAGCTTATCGTTATTATATGAGACGGAATAGGAGAAGATGGAAGAATGAACAGAACCAAGCTGATACTTGCATATCACTCTACGGTGCAGGAGGACTTTTGGCTCATGACTAATACCTAATCAGGTCTTGTGAGTCCTAAACACGAGCAAGAACAATTTGGAACACGGGGAATCTGTCACCATCCCCGGTGCCAGATCAGATAACAGCGAACCCTGTTCACGCCTTGATTTATTGCGGGGGTTCCGTGCCTCGTAGGGTTAAGGGGCGATCACTTTCGCTCGGGTTGGGCCTCAATGAAAACATGAGACAGATTGGAGAGGACGCCCTGGGGCGAGACCTGCGGGGATTAATTGGAAGGTTGATAGTAGGTGAGATGACGGACCGCCAAAAATCGCAATGTCAGCTGCATCGAATGAATCGAAACCCACATGATATGGAAATAATGAAAGAAGAATTCGAAAATAGTTCGATAAGCAAAGAACTTTCCTATTGAAATTGATAATATATGCTTGACCATAGAAAAATAATTCAAAAGCAAGTTCTCAAGAAAGGAGTCACCAAGGAAGGATCGTCTAAACCAACATGATATCGGGTATGTACAGGAGGGATGCGCTGACAAACCACTAAAAAGGCGTGTTTCGGGAGAGATAAAAGAAACGATTGCTCGGCTCTTTTCCTCCTGAGGAATATCACCAGCTGTAAACCGCGGGCTACTTTCACTAGCTGGTAGGGAAAGGAACAGCGTAGTGACTTTTTCGAACTACTTGAAATGGGCATCGGAAAGGGGGAAAATCAGCTCACTAGAATCTGCAATCACCGGAAGTTCGAAATCGAAAACGCCAAGAGCGGACGAATTAAATTTCGCCCTCTCAAGAGATACAAAGGGTCGATTATGAAATGCAATTCGAGATATGCCAGAGACCGGCTGACCCATATTGATCTCTATCTGCGGGCCTATCTGCACAGCCTTAGAGGGGAATGATGAGGGTGGGAGAGGGAAAGTGTCAGAAAGTGAATTGGTTGAGAAGTTGAAATTTAATACATGCTTAACGGTTTGCTGGATTGATTGCTTATCAGGACTTGTTCACAAAAATGACCTCTCGGTGGACAAATATGCTTACAATTAGCCTCAGAAGAGAATGAGGAAGAGAGAAGGGAAAGTGTCAGAAAGTGAATCCGGTCGGAGAAATTAATTGTTGGATTGCCCTTTGTTTATTTTGTTTTGCCGGGCAACACTTAAAAAATTACAGCGGACCTTTCGGTCCGCTGTAAAGGAGGACAGAATATCAATTTTTAGACAGGTCTTATTTCAAAAACTAATGCAATTGCTTTCTTTATCAGAAAATAATATCAGAAAGAGCAATCACAGTGCGATAATTTTATAAGCTCGACTCTTTTCAGAATACAATGCCCACAAGGTGTCGGATATTATTGATAAAGGTTGCGGCAGTTTTCATTATCCCAGATCGCAATTTGAACGTGCGCCTCTGATATGCTGGAGTTGCATTTCCATAATGCCATTCCATCTCAACCCCCTCACCCCTGAAGTATCGGTCGGATTCGCTCGCCATTTCTCTCTCCATTTCACTGCTCTTCGCTCGTCCGGAACGGTCGCTCTCTCATTTTTGAGGTATTTTTCGACATTTTTTTTGTATTTTCCTAATGGTTTGGTCTCTGGCAGCGCCGCTTGTCTCTCAGTTTTAAGACTGCTTGCCCATTGCATGCGCTTCCCATCGCTTCCCATCGCTTCCCATCTTTCCCATAATATAGAACACCTCACGGTTTCGTCTTGTTTTGCCACTTTCTATGCTCTGAATCCACCCAAACTCAACTTTGTATCGAATAGCGCTCAAAACATGGGAAATAATACAGTGTATTTATAACTCTATTATTGCTCCCATTTCAGAATGGCCAACAACGAGAATCTGCCCCCTCCAGCGCTCGGAGAGGAGGAGAGAAGGGAGGAAGGGCCGCAGGCGGAGGCGAAACCGAGAGGAAAGGGGAAGGCAAAGGCTAAGGGTTGGTTTCATCGTCACTTTTGCAAAATGTATTCGTTCAAAAAGCCTATTAATGCATTTTCGATATTTAGTAAATATTTGTCCGAAAAGCTTTTAGTGGGGCCAAAGATGATCTTTGATCTTTGCTCCTTTCCAGCCTCCCGTCGCCCTGCTTCCGCCTCTCCAGCCAGTGCATCGAGGCGCAGAATTCCGTGGCCAACATCGCAGGTGATCTTTGATCTTTTCTGCTTTTAGTTTAGAGCGGCTCGTGGTCTTTATTCGAACACGCTTTTAGTCGGTCAGACAGGGGAGATAGTGTATGAGCGCTCGCCGACCGCTCCGCCAGACGCGGGAAGCGAAGAATGAAAATCTCGTCAATAGGATTAGTCTCTTCTCTCTCCTCGCTCTCTCAATGATCAAACTAGATCCAAAAGTTGCCTCTGAATGTGCTCATCCGATCTCAAATATGCCATTTACGGCCAATTAATATAATTATAATTACAATAAATAATTTTATCCAATTGTAAATGTTGTTCTCGCAGGAGTTCGTCACTGAGCGCATGGTGGACCTCAAGCGAAAGCACGGCCGACTGGTGCAGGAGAGCGGCACTCTCAATCTGAGAATCGAGAAGGTTCGGAGGGAGTTTTTTTGTTAAATTCTGTCCAGAGAACAATTGCTCTGTGGAGGGGCTGCTGGCATTTAGCATGATAGGAACCTTGTCGTTACTCTGAGAGTAAAAGATGAGCCAAGAGCCTTACATTCTTATCTGGTACTAATTGTGATGAAACCTTCCGGATGATAACCTACAAAATGATAACATTTTTTTCAACTGTTGAACCCGTCTTCAGATGTTCCCTGACCTCGTCAAACCTTCGGACCGCATCGATCCATTCGAGAGAGTGGGCGCTCCTCGCACTTTCGTTTGGATGTCCAATCGTGGAAGAGCCGAAATGGAGAAGGAGAAGAGACGAATTGAGGAAGAGATAAGGATGGGAAAGACGTCGAGAGCGGCCAGAGAGGTGAGGAGTTGGTTTATTTCAACTAGGGTTCGGAATACGGGGAAATTATCTCTTCATTACCCACACTCTCTCACCGGTCAGAGATAGAGTTTGAAATACGGGTAATCGTCTCTTCATTCCTCGTGCTCTCTCACCGGTCAGAGTTGCGATAGAGCACGCGGAATGAAGAGATGATTACCCGTATTTCGAACTCTAGTCAGAGAGAAGAGAGCGTTTGTGAAATAAAGAGACGATTGAACACATATTACAAGCTCATATATTTCAACTGTAACTTCAACCTACTCTGGGCAATATCTGTGTACTATAGCATATTGTTAAATATCCCTTAATATATCTGAACAGTCGAGATCTTGATGTGAGATTATGGGTGAAAAACTCAAAACCTCCTATACTTTTTACTGAAAAAGTCGATTCCCTGTTTGAATGTAATTCATAAAATTGCAGCGTGAGGCTCGTCTCAAGCGCGCCGAGATCCACTCCAATCTCATGGCGAAACTTCGCGAGACGTGGGGAGAACTGACGAAAGAGGCGGAGATCGCCATTCAGTGAGTGAAAATACAAATAATCATAATATTTATTCGCATGGATGGTACCATTGTGAGGGGGTTGTAATTCCGATTGCTTTCTTCATTATCGATGAAAGAGAACTTCTTCGATTTTTGACCCAGATAACAAACCGCAATACTCTGCAATAAATGTTGGGCCAAATGTCTAAGACGTGTCCAATGTTGTTTCTCCATTTTCGGGACATCGTCTCGACTCACTTTCAGATAATTCGAATTTTTATTTGAACTCATTTTCAGGAACGAGCAAAAAGCGCTAGCTGCCAGAGCCGTCGAGGATGCTGCTGCAGCTGCTGCTGTTGCTGCAGAATGAGAAGAGAAGACGAGTCAAAGGAGAAGAATCGAATCCCCTTTCCTCCTCCCATTTTGATGACTAATAACGTGTAGTGTGCAATACTCCCTTTCGCCTCAATTGTAGTTCACATGTGTGCCGTGAGCGTTCCGAATAAAGTAGCCTTGTGAATTTGTGAATTAATTAAGATTGCGGGCGAGGCCGATCGTGAGTTCTCCGATGACGAACTGGAGATTCTGCAAGAGAAGATGCATTGTGCAGTGACAGTGGGAAAGAGAAGGGTATGAGTTATACATCCTTCTGTGATAAAATGAAGCGTCAAATGACTGCAAGTGTATCGGTATACGCCTGAATTAAATAATATGGAAAGGAGATGTACTGCGGGGAGTGGGTAGACGTGATAGATGGACTTGGCGGAGTGAGAAGATGAGTATAGTGAGCAAAAAAAGGGAAGGGATCTCCGATGACGAACTGGAGATGCTGCAGAAGAAGATGCATTGTACCGAATGCAGTGACAGTGGGAATGAGAAGGGTATGAATTATGCATTCTTCTGTCGAATACGAGGCACTTTTTTCACCTCAGTTCGAAATCCGAGTTGCCGTTGCTTCATTTAGCTCACTCATACACGACTGTCAACACACAATCCCATTTTCACACACACTGATCAATACAGTAATCCACACTGACAGCTCAATCCAGTAGTCAACACTGATCAACACATAACCCAATTTTTGCGTACACTCACATGAATACCACAGAGCCCCATTTTCGAAGCGCCGAAAAATCCTACACGGACATGGAAATACAGTAACCCACACGGCCGGAGCAATCAATCGTAACGAGCAAATGATTACAGTAATCAACATCAATGCATAGCCCAATTTTCCCGTCCACAGATGAACAAAGTAGCCCATTCGGGCACATCAAGACAGTATCCGACATTTCTCACACACATGAATAATTAGTGACCCACACAGCTGGCAGTTCAATACAGTATCCGTCACTGTCGTATCAATACAGTACCCCCATTTTCTCACACACATGAATAATTAGTGACCCACACAGCTGGCAGTTCAATACAGTATCCGACACTGCCACATCAATACAACACCCCCATTTTCGCACACACGCACATGGATACAGTAAATGGGACGGACGGATAAACTCTGTACCCCAATTTTCACACTCACAGACCGATCCACCTTCCCACACAGAGATATCTATACAATACCCCCAATTTCACATACACACATGAATTCAGTAAATGGGACGGACGGATAAACTCAGTACCCCAATTTTCACACTCACAGACCAATCCACATCCCACACCAGAGATATCAATACAATTCCCCCAATTTCACATACACACATGAATTCAGTAAATGGGACGGACGGATAAACTCTGTACCCCAATTTTCACACTCACAGACCGATCCACCTTCCCACACAGAGATATCAATACAATTCCCCCAATTTCACATACACACATGGATACAGTAAATGGGACGGACGGATAAACTCTGTACCCCAATTTTCACACTCACAGACCGATCCACCTTCCCACACAGAGATATCAATACAATTCCCCCAATTTCACATACACACATGGATACAGTAAATGGGACGGACGGATAAACTCTGTACCCCAATTTTCACACTCACAGACCGATCCACCTTCCCACACAGAGATATCAATACAATTCCCCCAATTTCACATACACACATGGATACAGTAAATGGGACGGACGGATAAACTCAGTACCACAATTTTCACACTCACAGATCGATCCACCTTCCCACACAGAGATATCAATACAATTCCCCCAATTTCACATACACACATGGATACAGTAAATGGGACGGACGGATAAACTCAGTACCACAATTTTCACACTCACAGATCGATCCACCTTCCCACACAGAGATATCAATACAATACCCCCAATTTCACATACACACACACTTGAATTCAGTAAATGGGACTGACGGATAAACTCTGTACCCCAATTTTCACACTCACAGACCGATCCACCTTCCCACACAGTGATATCAATACAATACCCCCAATTTCACATCACATCACATCACATCACATCATATTTATCCAGGTCGAAGCGTTACAATAGTGGGTGGTTTACCAGAAAACAATGAAAATGAGGGAACAAATTCTTCGTATTCTCGATTGTAAACGTCTTCTCTCCTCGTTACACGGGGTCTGGATGTGCTGTACGTGTTCTCCATAGTACTCGATCTAGCGTGTGTCGCTCTGTTAATCGCTTCGTCGCAAAATCCTTCTTAATTACTTTCTCCCAGCTCATTTTGGGTCTTCCCGTTGGACGCCTTCCAGATGGTTTATATTGGAGGATCTTTCGACACGGATGTTCTCTGTCTCTCCTCTTAACATGTCCATACCATCTCAATCGTCGCTCTCTTATCTTTTCCGCTATCGGTGCGATGCCCAACATCGTTCGAACTCTTTCATTCCTGATTTTATCCTTCAGTCGCACACGACAGATCCATCTTGCCATCTTCATCTCTGCCACACTTAATCTATCCTCCATCGCTTCCGTCAGTGCCCAGCACTCACTACCGTACATCATCACCGGTCTCACAACAGATCTATAGATCTTTCCTTTCAATTTTAATCTTACTCTTTTGTCATGTAAGATGCCAGCACATGCAGTGAACTTTGCCCATCCGCTCTTTATTCTGCTGTTCACGTCTCGCTCGGCTCCTCCTTCCTCGTTGATCAACGATCCCAGATATCGGAACTCCTTCACTTGACCAATCTCTTCTCCATCCACATCACTCATGGCTTCCCTCTTTCCGCCGACCATCATAAATTCCGTCTTGCGAGTGTTGAGTGTTAGGCCTCCTGCTCTCAGTCTCAGCTGCACTTCCTGCACTCTTTTCTCCAGTCTCTCGATATCCGTGTCTATCAAACACAAATCATCGGCATACGCGAGGCATTTAGGTGCTTCCTCCATTAAATCTCCCAACACCGACTCCAACACTAGTATGAACAAGAATGGACTCAAAGCACTGCCTTGATGGACACCCACTTTGATAGTAATATCCGGGGTTGGTCCATACGGAGTCCGAACTCGGGCTGTTGCCCCTTCATACATTTCCTGTATCAATCTCACATATGGCTCTGGCACTCCTTTCTCCCTCAAGCTTCTCCATATCTGCCGTCTGGGCGTTCTATCGTATGCCTTCTCGAGGTCGAGGAACGCGGCGGCAATACCTTGGCGATACTCCATGTGTCGTTCCACTATTTGAGTCAGCAATAACACCGGTTCGGTGGTTGACGATCCGGCCACGAAACCAAATTGGGAAGGGTTCAAATCCACAATCTCTCTCAATCGTTTATCCACACATCGTTCGAAGATCTTCATGGTGTGTGAGATAAGCTTGATTCCGCGGTAGTTACCGCATTCTCGGATATCCCCCTTTCCTTTGTATAACGTGACTATTTCACTCTTGCGCCAATCTTCCGGCATTTTTCCTTCCCTCGAAACACGATTGAACAATCTACTCAGCCACCATACACCTGTCTCATTCACCGCCTTCCATGCATCCACTGGTATCATATCAGGCCCATATGCCTTCCTCCATGGGCACTTTCCGATTGCCCACCGCACTTCCTCTAAACTCCATTCGGGAACTGATACATCCAGTTTAATACCATCTGACAACAGAGTTTGTGGCTTTTCAATATTGAGGAGTTCTTCAAAATATTCCATCCATCGCTCCTTTACCCTTCGCGCTCCTCTGACTACTTTTCCGTTCACATCACAAATCGTTCTCACTTCTTTCAAATCCTTCTTCATTTCATTCCGATTTC
This sequence comes from Pristionchus arcanus, assembly GCA_900490705.1. Taxonomy (NCBI): domain Eukaryota; kingdom Metazoa; phylum Nematoda; class Chromadorea; order Rhabditida; family Neodiplogasteridae; genus Pristionchus; species Pristionchus arcanus. The sequence continues at coordinate 6,698 of LS484915.1, read as the reverse complement.
TCGCTAAACGATACACTTCCTGCTCTCCCTCCGGCCCATCCAACATCTCATACAAATTATCGTATGCCAAAGACTTCGCATCATGGATCGCTTTCCTGCATGCATCTTTCTTCTCTTTGTATCTGTCTCTATTTGCATCCGTCTTGCACCGAAACCACTCTCTGAATGCCTCCCTCTTCTCCTTAGTTGCTCGCCGTACACTATCACCTCTCCAGAACCAAGAATCTTGATTCTCCTTTCTCTTTCCTTTGGTCATGCCAAGTACTTTTCGTGCACAATTCAGAATGTCCTCCTTTGTCTGATTCCATATCTCATTCACATCATTGTCAGGGTCCAATGGATCAGTCCCAAGCGAGCCTGTTCTAATGATTTCCCTTTCAAACTCTTCTCTTATCAGTCGATCTTTCAGACACCACCACCGTATCTTAGGCTCCATTCGTATGACCTTCTTCTCCACTTTCCTTCCTTCTCTTAGTCTCACATCACATACTAGAGGTTTGTGTTGCGGTGCGACACATTCGGATGGGATTACTTTTACGTCTTTGACTTTCCACCTATCAGTCTTTCGCATCAGCAAGTAGTCAATTTGCGTTTTTGTACTACCTGAGTAGTATGTCGGCAAATGACTCTCTTTCTTCTCAAACATGGTATTCAGCACAGCCAGATCGTATTGCTGAGCGAATTCCAACAGCCGAAGACCATCTAGATTCTGTCTGCCGAATCCCTTTCCTCCATGCACTCCATGATCTCCGAATATCTCTGGCTTCTCTCCTACATGGCCATTCCAATCGCCGCCGATTATCACCATGTCTTTATCATCAATCGTCTCCATCATATCTCCCACTTTTGCATAAAACTCCTCTTTCTGCCTTTTATCTAATCCTGTCTGAGGAGCATATGCAGATATTATGCAGATCATCTCTCCTCCAATATCCAATCGCACCTTCATCAACCGACTACTTGCCCTTTCCACTTCCACTAGACAATCAGCATATTGTGGTGACAAAACGACTGCAACTCCATTCCTCATTCCGTCTCCCTCTGCACACACCGCTTGATATCCATTGACCCTTCTACTCTCATTCCCTTTCCACCGTATCTCTTGCACACAGAGGATATCGATCCGTCTCCTTATCATCATATCGACCATCTCCATCAACCTCCCAGACAACGTGCCAATGTTCAAACTTCCAATCCGAGTACATTCTTTCCGTCTCAATCTCATGGTAATGTGCAACTCTCGTGCAAAACACGTGACTTCTTCCTGTCACCGACAATCGATCACTCGCTTTCGCAAATCGATCGATCACTCTCGCACACCGGGCAACAACCCTTCACAGTGCTCAAGCTGTCTTTATTCCCTTCGGGCTAGCTGCCAGGAATCTCAGACTGACGACAACAACGGTGTCCTGGACTCCAGTCCACACACGACCTCACAGGTCTCACTCCTCAGCGATCTTCCAAGATCCACACTCAACAACCGAGTCTCCGAGTCCGAGTACAGCACAACAAGTAGTAGCAACAAGGTAGATCGAAAAGGGGCCGTCCAGTTGCGTGGACTGTCACCCCCTCCCCCTCACTTCACTCCCCTCTCGAGAGAGACGACCGAGCCGACCGCTCAGGGTGAGCGAAGATGAGAAAGGAGACGGAGACTGCAATTATGAATGCCGATGGAGAGTGCAAT
>LS484914.1:22737-37048 GCA_900490705.1 Pristionchus arcanus | reverse complement strand
GAACACAAGAGCTTTCACTCAGCGCTTTATCGAGCCATAAAATGGGGATGCAACAACTCTGCGGATCGAAACTATCCGCCGGCTTTTATAGCCAAGATCTTATTGAGTTCATCGACAGGCAATATGGGCGGAGTTACGGATCTTATTCGAATCCCCCATGACATCCCCGGCTCCCGATATCCGCCGTCCTCGGTGGATGAGATTATTACCATACAACCAAACCCTAGGTGAAATGGAAAAAAATCTAACAAAAAAAGAAAAAGCTAAAGAATCCTAAAGAGCTACAAGAATGTGCGAAATGACGAAACAACAAATAACGACGAAATGTGACGTAGAATAATCGGCGAAATGAAGAATGACGAAATTGAAGAATGAAGAAGGGGAGAAGAAAAGAAGAAGAGAGAAGGGGGTGACGATGCCTCCTCGACGACGTTGAAGAGAGATCTTGATGTAACCCTCAAAACGGTGACCGGCGACCCGGGATATCGGCTTCGGGTACCACTTCGGACACGGAATTGAGGGCGGGTGATAGTGACTGGCGTCTCGGGACAACTGCGTCGAGATCCACTTCAGTCTACTAATTCACCCTATGGAGCCATCGTCGTCGGAGTCGTCGGGAGAGGGAGTCGCCACTGGGGAAGATGGAGCGACGGAGACGGCCGTCGCGTCGGAGGGGCGGCTCGTGCCCTCTTGTCCAAAATGGAGCTTCTAGATTCAACTGATTCCAATGGTTCACTTTGCCAAAATATGTCTCGTTCCGATGATTAACTGAACTGTTCCAATATAATCTCGGTCCAATGATTCTCTTTGCCAATAGGCGACTCGGTCCAATTATTCTTATAAGAATAAATTCTCAACAATAACTCATTTTTCAATTATAGATTTTGTATGATAATCATCTCGGGTTTTCTTACATGTATTTTTATTCTGAAAATTTACTTGTGGTTCTCGTTCTTTATTTGGATGTTTCAAGAACATTCACAACCGAATCACTCTGAAAACTCGATATCTCATCGCATTCTCAATTTCTCATCTCTAAATTTCTTCTCTCTTGGTTCAAGTTGATCATTTGAAGTGAGAACTTGGCGAAAACTTCCTAACACCTTTCACAATGGCCATTCCATGAATCTAGAACTTTTGAGTTCAGCAAGGTCGTAAATCGACTCCGATTTCCACGTCAGATTGGAATGTGGATCTCTTACTCTTAATTTTCATTTTCTTCTTCATCTTCGACTTTAGATGATTTCGGCGAAATAGACAGTTCAATATCCGCCGCACTCGTGAAACTCAACAGGACAGCCTCTCTGAACGACTGTCCCGCGGCCACAAGCGCGATGGACATTGAAGATGCCAATCTCGTAGATACTTACTACAGTTAAAGGAAACAATAATTTTTTTTGATTTTACGCTAATGAAAGCTATGCAAAAAAATCGTGAAATGGTGGTTAAATGAAAGATATTGAAAAAAATCATAGCATTTGTTGTGAAGAAGTACTTTTTCTAAAAGAAATATCGAGGGAATTATTAATGAAAAAATCTCTTACCCAGAGAAACGTTTTGGAACAACCCTACAGTATCAAACGAGACAGTGGTACGCAATGTGTATACGCATTTGTACCGGAAAAGGGGAAGGGGGCTTCTCTGGTAATTGTCTACTACTAGTGGGCATATTAGTAATCTAGTAGTAGAAAAGACGCTCTCCTTTTCAATATTCTCTCTTCGTTATGGAAGAAGAGAGAGCAGGTGAAAAGAGGAGAGCAGTTTCTACTAGTAGTAGACCTACTGATATTTACTGTGTCTACTACTTGTGCCTTACTAGGGGTACTACTAGTTGAAAATAGCACTACTAGTGGACCTACCATTCCACTAGTAGTAGACACAGTAAATATCAGTAGGTCTACTACTAGTAGAAACTGCTCTCCTCTTTTCACCTGCTCTCTCTTCTTCCATAACGAAGAGAGATTATTGAAAAGGAGAGCGTCTTTTCTACTACTAGATTACTAATCTGCCCACTAGTAGTAGACAATTACCAGAGATGATCATAATTATAATTGCTCGATAATGATAAATGGAAATTAATGAAATAAAATGTGATGATTTCCGAACGTTTCTCGTTTAGCAGAACACGTTGCCTTGCCGCACACCGGGAATCCGTTGGCGAAGACTTCGTTCGCAGGCTGAGATAATATGAAATTTGTTAGTCACCCTAGCAATGATCACCAATAGCGTCTTCACATCTTCTTTCCAGAGAGCCGCACTATCATTTGTTGTATTCAGAATTGGCTGCAATGGCATACTATTTATTTGGCCTTTCAACATCCAACCAACTTCATACTTTTCTCCCAATTGCACAAAAGTAACGACGCCAATACCAATAAGTCCGAGGTGATTGATGGTTGAGAGTGGGATTCGGAACTTGTAGTTGTCAAATATGAGTTCTCCGTTCGCGACTACCTAAAAAAATCATATCAATTTGCAAAAAGTACGACGAATACTAACTTGAAAATATCCATCTTTGATGCGGAAGCGTAAGTCGAATGGCTGGCCACTTCTGAACGGTTGCTTTTTGCAACCTCCAACCTCTGTCCAAGCTCGATCCCATTCTCCTCCCGACCAACGCAAAGTGTCCAAGCAGCCCTAAAATGGTCATGACCAGAAATCGATTGAGAATACCGTACAATATCCTCGTCGGCGTTATTGAAGTCCGTCACGAAATGGATAGCTACGGATTCAAAATCATTCTTTTGGAGGTTGAAGCTGAGGCTGTAAATATTTATGATCCTCGTCGTTTTGTTTACAATTTCACATTACGCACCGATGTTTCATAGGACTGAAAAATCCTTTCACAATAATTTCTTGTCCAATTTTGACCGGTTCTGGGAACTTGAACTTCACACGCATCACCTCAACTTGTTCAATGTTGTTTATGATCTCTTTTCAATTTACACATTCTTTTACAATCTCATCACAAAAAAGTGTTTGGAACGTTCATGCTTTCGAATTGTATGTTCGATTGTGAAATAATTTGCAGATTAGAAATATTTATGAACCCAACATACCCTTCTCTCGGCGGGTTTATCAACAACTTTTAAACTCGGAGTGTAGGGAACAGGCTAAATATTGCATATTTTGTGCAGGCTTGATCAAGTTGACTCACATCATACTTTTCTCCCAGACGCACATGTGAAACTATCCCACCAACACCATTGATAATCAGTTGATTAACTGAGGAAAGTGGGAGACGAAACTTGTAGTTGTCAAAATGTTGTTCATTGACGAACACCTTAAACAGAGGTCTGCTTTTTCTTAAAAGAACATCGGAATCCATAAGTAAAGTGCGAGTATTTATCTGTGATCAAATTTTATGTCAAAATTTTGCACAAATTGCGATTATTCTGCTTTCTTTTTGATTTTCTTTCGATTTTCTTACGTTTCTTGCTTGCTTTTGTTTCTTGTTTCTTGTTTCTTGAATTTCTTGCTTTCTTACGAATTATATGTGAAAATTGCCTAAGCTCACTTGAAAATGATCTTCGTGAACGCGGAAATGAAAGACAAATGGTTGCCCTCTTCTGTATGGATGTATTCTAGTTCCAATCTCTGCGGCGTTTTCCCATCGGCCTCCGTTGTAAGTAGCCATGATACACTAAGTATATATGAGGCCGTTTGCGAGAGAGTCGGACAAATCTGGATGAGTTTGGCACAGCCCAAAAATTTCAATTCTCTGTAACTTTGCGTTTTGGGGTTCTTGAGGGTGCTGATGACGATGGCTATATTCATTTTTCATGTCGACGTCCCGTTGACTCCAGATGACATGACGTCGAAAACGGTTTTTCTCGATTTACTAATTACGCGAGTTTGGCTCCCGAAGTAGAATTCAACGCTGATTAAGGCTCTCAACTTTATTTTTTACGAATTACGAAAATAATTATGTAAAATGGAAGTTCTCAGGGAGCAAATTGGGCACGGGGAGACTACCCTAGATCGGACGGGAATGATGCAAGGATTCCAAAAATGCTTTTCACTATTCATTGCAACGTGCAGATAAGGTTTTATGAAATAGATAGTACACGTTCTTGTAAGTAAAATTTGCCATCTTTCCGCCTCTTACAGCCTTGATCTACCCCGATCGGAGGCTGTAAACAGGTGAGTCTCTCCTCCCCATCGACCCCTTCCCCTCCCCCTACTGGGCGAGAGAGCATGGGAAAGGAAGAGAGTCCCAAGCCCTCTGCACTCTCTTCCTTTCCCCTTATCTCTCGCCTTAGCAATGAAAACGCGTTGGAACAAGGTCAGGATGATCTTCAGAGGAATATTGGAGACAGCTGAATTTTACAGTATTTCATTATTTCAATCGATATTTATTTTGTTATTCACTCTTCATGTTCAGACCTGTTTCGAACTGCAAATGGAGTATCTGGATGGACCACTGGCTCATTCTTCACTCCTCATCCCGGTGATTTCTTTCCATTTTTTCTGTCGTTTTGTTGTCGTGATTTTTTTGTCTTTCTGATTTTTTCAGATGTCAGAAGTCTCTTGTGTGTTCGACGTTATCGCTCCTTCCTTTGATACGCCCAAGGAGTTAAAATGCGAATGCGGAGGACCCATGACGATGTGAGTGTATCTGAATCTGCATCTTGTTTAATTTATTCTTGTAGGCTCAGCAAGCTTCTCAAATTTGAAAGACCTGCTTATGGTACTCTTCATGCAGTTGATGCTTTATTGATGCGTGGAGGTTTCTTCATCGATTGGTCAGACAGTGAAAAGGTGAGGAATATTCAATTGTTTCCTCTTTCATCCATATTTGTTGTAGGCCTCGGAAATTCTTTCGATGAGTGTCTGCTCTAATCACCAGAAGAATCTGCTTATCAATTGGAAGCTACACCCATTTGGCAACAAATATACTCATGGGAAGCTGTTGACATGCTCTCTTCCTCAGGTTCGTGTTTTTTTTATCCGAACATCAATTGATACTTCAGGTTGTGCATGAGAAAACTATTCGTTCGAAGATCCGCAACGAGAGACCTTGCACGAAAAACCGATTGAACAAGGAGGATACTATCGCCTTCATTGAATCATGATAATTCAGTAAATGTCCTAACTTTCCTATTTGGGCCATTTTATGGGGGATATCGTTCAGAATAGAAGGGGAATGGCCAGAAAACACGCTTGATACTTGCATTTGCCCGTATACAACCTTTAGTAAGGGCATTTTCGCACAAATTTCTGGTCTCCAAATGGTGAGGGTTGACAAAAGGAATCATAAAAGTTTATTTATCAGCAAAAATGAGCAGTCGGTCTCTCTTTATTGGGGAGAAAAATCACAAAAAGTGACAAATTAGACCCCAAAATCGGGTCCACAGTGAAATGGGGTTTGGTCGGGATGGCTCATTTTTGTTTTTTGGTCATGCCTAGGACACTACAAAAGAGTTTTTGAGCCTAGCTTATCGCGTTCAAGAATTATGATTTTGCGATTTTTCGACTTTGTCGCCGTATATTTTACTAGCGCAGGCTCAAATATGGATTTGAATGGTACTTTGTTAAATGCGAGGGTAAGGGGTATGCATGTACGAAAAATGGGCGGCCGGTTCTCATTCCGGGGTAACGTGGCCACGGGGTGGTCGAAAGTTACCGATCCGCTCTCTTAATATTATAGATAACTCAGGAGAAGGAACGGATTTGGTTCGAAGGATCGCCAGTTATTACAAGAGATGGGCATATTTCATATCCAATCATCTCTTCATAATCATATTTCTATCATCAGTAATCTCTGCTATGGGAGCTATTAAGATTCTTATGTCACCGTAAGCGTGTATTCCTATCACTTAAACTAATTTGAAATACTTAAGATTCAAGAATGACATCACTGGTTATACTCCTGTTGGGTCAAGATCACTCGAGGAACTCAGGGTTCGTATTTAAATTGATGGTCACTTTAATTAGAGGAAGACGTATTTGAAACGTTGATTGTTATATCACGCCTTTCAGGTAAGAATCGAGCTGAAGGAGGGAATTGACAGAAAACTTGATCTTGAGTTCTTTGTGGTTTTGGGTACCTCTAACCATGCCTAACCCACCCTCAAAGTGCGAAATGGTAGAATTCATTCCGGGGCTCAGGGGATCGGTGGGGGTCCCGGGGTATCCAACGTTATCAGTCTATATCTTGGCTCAAAACGTTTTTTGAGAAAAATTTGCACCTGTTCGACCCCTAGTAATTTTTTGAGCTCTATCGATGAGAACAACTCGCATGTAAAAATTTTTCGTTTTAACCATGGTACATTCCATGACCTGTTTCTCGAAAGTGTAGGAAAAGATTCTGAAAAAAATTCAAGGGTAGATAGCGCTCGATGAGCCCTTTAGAATGAGTGGTCTGCGGTCAATATAAACCGTACCTGGTGGGAGTTATGCTCTATAAAGTTTTCGTAATGATTTGAACAAAATTTACTGCACACGTTCATCATTTTTACCGCTCTTCTAGTCGCGAAATGAGAGGAATGACTCGCTTTCCCTAAAATTCTAGTTGAAAACATTTTTCAAATCATTACGAAAACTTTATAGAGCATAACTCCCACCAGGTACGGTTTATATTGACCGCAGACCACTCATTCTAAAGGGCTCATCGAGCGCTATCTACCCTTGAATTTTTTTCAGCATCTTTTCCTACACTTTCGAGAAACAGGTCATGTAATGTACCATGGTTAAAACGAAAAATTTTACATGCGAGTTGATCTCATCGATAGAGCTCAAAAAATTACTAGGGTTCGAACAGGTGCAAATTTTTCTCAAAAAACGTTTTGAGCCAAGATATAGACTGATAACGTTGGATACCCCGGGACCCCCACCGATCCCCTGAGCCCCGGAATGAATTCTACCATTTCGCACTTTGAGGGTGGGTTAGGCATGGTTAGAGGTACCCAAAACCACAAAGAACTCAAGATCAAGTTTTCTGTCAATTCCCAAGAATCTTCATTTTAGCTCGATTCGTGATATTCCTGAAAGGCGTGATATTCCTAGCATGGAAGCTCGGTTTTAAAGCAAGCTATTCGCATTAAATGCATCTACATTTCAATTCAACCATCTCAAGGGTTATCAAGGGTAGGGTGTCAGAATGAATAGAGAACACGAGAAACGAAGACAATAATAATAGAAAAAACTGCCCCAAGAAATGGGAACCTGAAATGATGAATTTACGAAAATTTGGTGTTTCTTCTAGATGACATGAAATTGAAAAAAACTTGAAATTTGTGAAGAATTGCGATTAAAAAAAATTGAAATAAAATGGATTCGAAAGCGTTCGTTTCGTTGAGCCCAACCGAAGAGCGCCTTCTTGGACGATACTGACGCTTTTCATTCACTGGGAAACCAATAGAAATTTCAATAGGAAAAGAGTCTCGACCCTTCTCTCAGGTACTGGAAAGCTCGTTTGGGAGCCTAACTATGTACACTCATTTCTACTGGTGCCCCACTTGGAAAAAAACGGCGCTTGTGCTGTTGGGGGGGGGGGGGGTCCCCTATTCCACTTTTCCCTCCCTCTCATTTTGCTCTCCTCCTGTGAGGAGAGCGCAGTCCGCGGGGGTGAATGCTCCCCTCCCTCTCCTCAGATTGGAGAGCGATGCACAGCGTGTCAGAGAGGACGACCTCCTTTGTTCTCCGCGTCCGCTCGTCAAACTTCATTCTTCTCCCTCTCACTCGAGAAGTGAGGTGAGGAATAAGAAAAACGTACTTGTAATAATTGTGAAGCACATCTCATATCTTGCTGATTAGGATAAAATATGCAAATCTAATTTGATAGAGTTTGTTACGATGAGCCTATGAGTACATACCGTTGTTATTGGAATATTCTGCATATTTTAAATAATGTAGTTACGTATTGGCTTTTAGCTCGGTGAACTACTTGAAAGTGCTTGGAGGAAACCCCCACACCATCATTATTTTTGGAATCCTTAGGAGTAGCGCAAGACCTGTAACTGATTCGATTTTCTTTAAAAGTGACTGTATTCGAGAAAATTGAAAAATAGACCTGTTTTCTCGATTTTCTCGAATACAGTCACTTTTAAAGAAAATCGAATCAGTTACAGGTCTTGCGCTACTCCTAAGGATTCCAAAAATAATGATGGTGTGGGGGTTTCCTCCAAGCACTATCAAGTAGTTCACCGAGCTAAAAGCCAATACATTATAACATTATTTAAAATATACAGAATATTCCAAGAACAATCATATACACTCATAGGCTCATCGTAACAAACTCTATCAGATTAGATTTGCATATTTCATCCTTATCAGTAAGATATGAGATGTGCTTCACAATTATTACAATTAATTTCTTCTTATTCCTCACCGCACTTCTCGAGTGAGAGAAAGAGAAATGGGCTTGAGAGACGGACGCGATAATTGGATTATCTCCACTCTCTGACACGCTGTGCGATGGACTGAACCAGAGAAGTGAAATCGAAAGCTTATATAGGGATAAATTGGATGTATATTGATTGGATGTAAATCGACTAGAGACAAGGGAGAGACGAGAGACATAATCTCATTCTGGACTAATTGATTTGTTGACGAATGGTCTTCATTCACATTCTTCGATTTTTTGTTGTTTTTTCATAAAAACTAAGCATTAGGAACAAAAGTGCTAGGCAATAAGCACTAGGATCTAAGAAGCGCTGAGCCTTATTCTAAGCACTAAGCCTAAGCACTAAGCGCTAAGCTGTAAGTCAAAGGATAACTTTTGAGGCTTAGTGCTTAGTGCTTAGGCTTAGTGCTTAGCATGCTTAGCATTTTGTTAGTGATAATTACATGTGTGCAGCGTCTAGGAAAGAAAGGCGAAAGATCAAAATGAACTAGACGACCGTGCGGAATGCGCCGAATGAGGAGAAATGAGGGAGAGAGAAAAGTGGAATAGGGGGAGACCCCCCCAACAGCACAAGCGCCAAAAAAACCCCAGGGTAGGGTACCAGAGCAGGGCTGGGATTTTTTGATTTTTTGAATTTTTTGAATTTTTTGACCATTTCAAAAAATTCAAAAAACAAAAAAAAACTTGCACTAGACATTCTTCCGTTTTCAAACAATTTTTCTATGAGATTTCATTAAAATTGGTTAAAAAAAAGGAAAAAAATAGAACAAAAAAGTCTATTTTTCTCAAATTTTCTGAAATTACATCTCTTCAGAAATGTAGTTTTCAAAGATGTCGATTTGCTCTGTTTGAGGTTGCACAAAAAAATTTCTACGTTCGATTTTAATCATGCACGTTAGTGCTTCCGATCATTTATCGAACAATATGCATAAAAATTCGTTTTTACAGTATTTCCTAACTAGGAAACCCATCAAAAGCGTTGTTCAAAAAATTTTTGAGCGAATTTTTTTGAATTTTTTGATCAAAAAATTTTTGAAATTTTTTTCAAAAAATCCTAGCCCTGTACCAGAGGGTTCCTGATAGCCCACTCTTCCTGCGCTAGAGAGCATCCTCCCACTATCTCTACCACCCCCTCTCCTCCCCTAATAGTCCCCCATGAGCTGAAACCCCATTGAGGGAAAACAATGGGGGGGGGGTGATATACATAGATGGGGGGACCTGTCGAGGCAGGAGTGAGAGATCTCTCTAGCGCGGGGAGAGCGACATTTCCTAATGCCCCCCCCCCCAGTTCCGTACCTATTAGAGAGAGCTTGATCCTTTTTTTTCGAGGCACAAATATCGCCATTTCTAAAAATCCAAAAATACTCAAATTGGTGGATAAATTTCTCTAAATACATAGTTCTGAGGATCATATCTACTTAGAAAAGGGTAAAATTGACACTATCTCGACATTATTTTGGATTTTTGACCTACCAAGAGATAATTCAAAACCGTCAAGACTTTTAAGAATAAAAAATAAAATAAAAAAGAATAAAATTTTCAAGACTTTTAAGAATAAATAAAAGGTAGTGGCAATCCAAAGCGCTTCATCTGTTTTAGCATGAACTGTGTACTCTTCTCGTATCACTTTTAGGGGAATTCATGTTCGCGAAAAGTAGGCGGAGCTTTCGGCGCCTAGAAAAGTATGATAAGATGCCGAAAGAGGAATGAGATGGACGCTCTCCTCATTCCGCACGCTCTCTCGCTCGTTGCCTGCTTTTCAGGGTCACTTGGCACGCAGCCAACTGATCATAACTCAATTCAAACGAAAAATGGTGACTTGGGAGTTTCGAAAGTGTTATCGGGTAACAGCGACCCACCACCTCACATCGAGAACTCAGTTAGCCAGATATTCGTGGGACACCTTCTTTAACGTTTCTGAACAATAATGACAATACTCAAATATTTTAAACACTAATTGCTATAATCATAATATTGAAGATTTTCCAAAAGTTTTTCGATTCGAATGGGAGTGCGAATACAGCACTTTTTCTATTGATTGTTCCGAAAGATCGTGGAAATGTATTGAGAGAGCCTATATTGCAAGAAGTTGTAAGAGTAAGTGAAAGAGTATTAAATGAGTTTGATTGATTGATCACAGGTGGAAAAGATATTAACCAATAACTTCACAATGCCAAATCATAGAACTGGACGGAATGAATCATATAAACAATTCTGTCGATCATTCTGTTGGGTGAATGAACCTATTATTCAATGGATTGTAAGATGAAAAGAAAGTTTGAAAATAAATGACATGGCTTATTCAGAATGGTTATACAGTACAGAAGCATCACTTATTAGAAGGAGAAGAAGGGAATGAACGAATTGATTTGCACTATCCCATCTCAACTATATTCGGAAGATCATTCAACATACAGGTATATGCATAATACTCTTCTCATAGAAATATATTGTTTTGTCTTCTTAGCCTTATTTCTACGGAGTGAAACTGAAGAAAACACCCATCTCAAAAGTGGGAAAGAATGATAGTTCAAGCACAGATCTATCGGATCTATCTGATCTATCTGAAGATACCTATTCTAATATGAATGTAAGTCCGTTAATTCACGACTCTGTGTTATCTTTATTTCAAACGGCCCCTAGATTGAAAGAACCTAGTTTGAAAAAAAACTACGATCATTGAAAAAAGATCATTTTATGTAGTTTTCACAAATACTTTGAATTTTTTTGTTCCAGTGTACAGATTACAGACGATTGAGTAATTATTTGATAATCGTGATTATATCTTGTTCAAAGAAATAATTGATTATATTTAGGAAGCTCGAATGCTTGCATTAACTCTTCGTGGGGAAGCAGGAGAAGGATGGACTGAAGAAAATGTGAGAGACTACGAATACGCTATCTATCAATATTTCTCCAAGTTTGATTACAATCGCTAATTCAATTTTAATCGAGTATATTAAGTGATTTCGATTCGCATCTAGTGAAATGCCTTGTAATATCAGCGACAGTTGTGGAGGAAGAAATAATTCGAGCTGGTCTTACCATTCTCCCTTACGTTCTCAGCGGCTTTTTCATTATGGTATGGCGATGGAAGGAAATTTCATTTTCACATTCGTTTAATCGATTCAGATTACGGTTTCCACTATTCTTCTCTATATGTCATCATCGTACTATAGACAATTCTCTCTCTACAAGGTTCAAACTATGTATCTTTCATTGCTGAAATACAAAAAAAAGAACATTGTGATGTAACATCAGCAATCGTCACTATTTTTTTCATAGCTTTTCATAGCTTTTTAAATGTTTTCATAGCTAAGCGATGAGCGTTGCGTTGATGCTTAAGGTGGTCCATCTTCAGATAACACTTGCATTCTTTGCATGCCTATGTCCATTCATGGCATGTGCTACAGGAATGGGAGCAATGTTCGCTCTCGGATTCAGATTTGCATCTATTCTCTGTGTGACTCCATTCCTCGTCTTGGCAATTGGTATCAAGTCAATTCAATTCATTCTTCATTTACCTTCTTTTTTAAGGAGTGGATGACGCTTATCTAATGCTTCATTCATGGCACAGAATTACAAAAGAACGACGAGAAAATGTGAAAAGTGACGATTCTCCTGAAGATCGTCTTGCACATGTAATTATATCCCCTTTCCTTCAATTTCATTCCTCTCTATCTTAAGGTTCTAATGGATACAGGACCTTCTATTCTCATCTCAGCTCTTACTAATATTCTTGCGGATTTCGTCGGAACTTACACTGGAGCACCAGAAATTACACTTTTAGCATATGCTAATATGGTGTGCATATTTGTTGACTTCATTTATCAGGTACTCTTTTCATAAAAAAAAGAAACATGTTGAAATCGGAATTCAGATCACTTTCTACTCAGCTGTAATGCTTCTTGTCGGAGCCGTCGAAATGAATTATGAGAATAATGAAAGGTGAATTGATGATATCTATTTGTCTTCAATTTATTCCATTTTTCCTTAATAGAACAGGGAAGATAAAAATGGATGATTTAATTGTACCGTGTCTTCCTTCAATTACCACTCCCATTTGTTTCTTTTATTCTTCTTTCGGACATGCAGAAAATATGAAGGGAGTGAGTAAACTTCCATTTATTCAATATTCCCTTTTCTATTACAGAACAGTAAATGGCATGATTGGGTGAAGAAAAATTTCATCGAAGGATTTATTGAAAAATACATCACTCTTCTCATGAACAAATTATTCGCAGTGACTGTTATGGTAGATACTTCATTCTTCTATTTTTCTACAATTCCTCAGTTATTTATGTTCTTCAATGATTATTTACCCATTCTTGCAGATTATCACTATTGCTGGCCTAATTTTATCCATAATGGGTATAATGAAGATGGAAGTAAATCTGACACCTACTAAATTATTTGCAGCGGATTCATCACTATTAGAGGTACTGCTGATGCCATTACTCACTGTAGTCACATGATTTTTATTTAAATATGTGATGGTTGGATTTAGATGGCAAAACTGCGAGATGACTTCATAATCCCGTACTACTTTCTGGCTACTGTACTCGTGAGCAAACCTGGAAATTTGTCCAATGCTAAACGCTTAGCAAGGTTCAAAATAATGATAGGAAGTGAATGAGATGCATAAATTCAGATTGGAAGGATTGGTTCATGAATTGGAAAGTCTCCCCTATGCATGGGGAAATGAATCAACTAACTTTTTCCTTAAAGAATTCAAAGAATATTCGGTAGCAGTAGAAGATATTGAGGAAGAAGAGACAGGAAGGAGAAAAGTAGCAAAGGGAGGAATTGATATGGCAAGGTATCACAATACCTTCCTTTATATCTATTGTATATATTATGATTAAGAATACCCGACTTCGTTGAATGGCCAGAGTATCAACACTGGAAAGGAGCACTCAGAACTCATGTTGACCAAAAGTAAGAAATATATAAGTGGAATAAATATAAAATGGATAGTAATCAGAGGCCGAACACATCTCGATCGAATTTTATTCACTACAGCATATAAAGGAGAGGATTTAAAGAATTGGCCAAAGAGAAACAAACTTCTAAAGGCTGCAAGAAACACTCTTAAGAAATATGAGTGAGTTATAGAGAGGATGAATGGAATGATCTACCTATTAAGTTCCCTATTCAATGCTACATTATTTATGGATGATGCTCTTTTCCTCGATGTTATTGAGAATATGCCTGAAGATATGTGGCAAGTAAGATAATACTCTTAAAGGGACCCGGTCACACAAATGAAGTAAAATTGAGAAAAAAGAGCAAATGCTTCTAAGATTAACTAACAAAACCGCATATTTTTACGATTTTTTTGAAAGGAGTTATGATTTTTCAAAGTTGAACATTTTGGCCGTGCGCCCCCGCATACTGTATTTAGCGGCGCTAAACACAGTATGCCGGGGCGCACGGCTAAAATTTGGGCGCTTGTGCTGTTGGAGGGGTCTCCCCCTATTCCACTTCTCCCTCCCTCTCATTTTGCTCTCCTCCAGTGAGGAGAGCGCGGTCTCCTCCTCAGAGGAGACCCAGTCCTCGGGGGCGAATGCTCCCCTCCCTCTCCTCAGATTGGAGAGCGATGGACTGAACCAGAGAAGTGAAATCGAAAGCTGTAAAAAGCTGTAATAAATTGAATGTAAATTGATTGGATGTAAATCGACTAGAGACAAGGGAGAGACGAGAGACATAATCTCATTCTGGACTAATTGATTTGTTGACGAATGGTCTTCATTCACATTCTTCGATTTTTTGTTGTCTTTTCACAAAAACTAAGCACTAGGAACAAAAGTGCTAGGCACTAAGCACTGGGATCTAAGATGCACTGAGCCTTATTCTAAGCACCAAGCCTGATCCTAAGCACTAAGCCTAAGCACTAAGCGCTAAGCTGTAAGTCTAAGGATAACATTTGAGGCTTAGTGCTTAGTGCTTAGGCTTAGTGCTTAG
>LS484908.1:11950-22294 GCA_900490705.1 Pristionchus arcanus | reverse complement strand
AATCTACCCCAGAAAAAGCCTAGAATGATGAAAATATTGATTGAACGTTTAGTGTGGTGCGCCGATACTCAGGGCGACTTTTCCCATTTTACAGAAAGGCGCGAATTCAAATATTTTGCGGGGCACACGCCGATACAGTACTCGGCAAACTACGATTATCACTTCTCTCGTTATCACTCAATACGTGATAACCTAAGTTTGCACTTGTAATGTATCGGCTTTATCGTTGGCTAATTGCTAGAACTAAATAAAGTTGAAATCCAGGAGTAAGAGGACAAAAGGGGAGTCAAGATAGGATCGGGAGAATGGGCCCTCAGTAGACGAACTTGGGGTGAGGATATGGTTTCCCTCCGGAAACATTATGTAGTCTATCATGAATGGAGGAGTGGAATTTGGCGGGAAGAGGGAGGGAAACACTGGATGAGAAGTCCAATAGGGCAGGCCAAGGATGCCCCTGGCTCTCGTACCTCTCATCCAAGCAAGGGTTTGGGAGAGAAGGGAGGGAGGGGGCACGCACCAGAGTAGAAGTCGATCTCTCCAAATTCCTGGGTCTCCAAAGGCGTTGACTGCGAGAGCTCCTCGAGAGGGGACTCTAGAAACGAACAGTTCACTCTTGGCATTAGTCTCGTCTGCAAACAGATCAATGTCTGGCTTTCCCCATCTTTTGATAGCTCTCTCCACTACCCAATCCTGTAGAGACCAGTCATCCGTATCAATGTCTCTACTTGCTAGGTCAGCTTCCGCGTTCAGCTCTCGTGGGACCCAATGAAACTTGAAATTCGCTCCCATTCTCAACCTAGTCTCTTCGACCCTGAGTGCGACCTCGTTTATTTCTGTTTTCATGGACCCCTTCCTCAGGATGGAAACAGCACTCTGGTTGTCACCCATGAACAAAACATTGTATCCTCTCCACTCTCTTTCGAACGTATGGACTGCGAAATGTATTGCTCTCACTTCCCTCAAAGTGCTTGATTCTTCTCTCTCTAATGGAGACAGATTTCTAGATGTCGTGATCACTCCTCCTTCTGAATCTCTCACTATTACTCCAAGACCGACTGCAGAGGCGTCTGTCTCCACTCTCACATCAAAATGCCAGGGCTTTTCCACGAACGATCGGATTGCTCTATTTCTCAGCTCCCGTATCCAACGGTCAACCTCACCTTTCTCGTCTGTAGATAGTGGAATAGGGGCGGAGGAAGGGACGTGGGCCGTCTGCTGGTATGCAATCGTATGGAGGAGAGACCGAGATAGGAGGGACGCCCGATCACCTAAAACGAGGGAAGCTGACATTAAGCAACCGACAGCACAATTCCGGTCTCGAACCGTTGGGAATTCCACCTCTCTAAGGTGTTTCAGCCTCTCTAAGGCACTTTCGATTCTACCACTGGATAAACTGACTGTTCCTTCATTCAGATCGATCTCATAGCCTAACCATGTCCCTTTCTGCGATGGGTTCCAGCTACATTTCTCTTCTGCTGTGGATACTCCAGCTCTCTCGAGATCCTCTCTCACTACACGTACCGCACTCTCTAATTCCTCCTGGGTATTGGCTAGTATTAAACCGTCGTCTAGGTAAAGAGTGATGTTGATTCCCCTCTCTCTCCACGCTCTCACAAGTGTTCTAAACACCTTAGTAAAAACATAAGGGGCGGGAGATAGGCCAAAAGGGAGGGCAGTGAATTGGTACAAAACATTCTCCCATTCAAAGGAAAGGAAAGGTCGGTCTTTCGGGTCAATGGAAAGATGATGATATCCACTTCTCATATCAAACGTAGCCATGAAACCTTTGAAGGGCAGTGAGTACCAAGCACAAGATAGATCTTCTATACGAAATTTAGTTTTGTGCAGGAACTCATTCAGGGCACTTAAGTCAAGGATCAGTCGGGGCTTCTTACCGAATGCGACGGACAGCGGCGAGATGACTTTCGGCTCTCCGGCCTTCTCGATGGCCCCTGCTTTCAATAGGCGCGCCAGCTCCTCCCTCACAAAGCCAGCTTCTCTCAACGCACTTCTCCGGTTATCTGAACGATGGATATTAATCGTTTGTGGGTCACAGGTGAAATTCAGTCTATACCCGTCATGAATGACCGATAATGTGAACGGGGTCGCTCCTATCTCCTCCCAGAAGCCAACCTTGTCTTTAACTGCAAAGAATGGGGCGGGTGGAACAGTACCTCCTTGTGAGCTGAGGGCAGGATGCACGGAAATGGCCGAACTGGCCGCACTGGTGGCACGGAGCCGATGCACGAGTAGGGAACGAGCGAAAACCTGATGTAGAGCCGCCGAGACCGGGGAGGGTGTTGAGCTGACCGTACGAGGCGAGAGGAGGGATACGGGAGTTGATACGGGCACCTGCCGCTTCATAAGCCGGTGCCCCATACCGAAAGGGCTGAGAGTGGGATGGAGGGGAATGAGCTCTCCTCTTTCTCTCATTCTGAAGATTGAGGGATTGAGCGAGAACTAGTGCCTGCAGCACCGACGAGGACGACGATTGCGAAGCACCTTCGAGTGCTTTCGCAGTGTCCATCATCTCCAAGATCTTGGGATTTTTGTCGGCCATTACGAGAAGATTATTTCTTTCCTTGATGCAATCGATGATGGAATCGATTATAGTCGGGTCTCTTCTTGCCTGCTCCAGCTTGTTCAGAACGATCACATTGAATTCAGCTTGTTTAGCGAAACCCTGCCGAGTGAGGGTCGGTACAGAGTGCACGATGGGAGGGGAGAAGAATTCCGCCAATTGACCCAACGCTTCCACCGAGAGGGAATTCAAACTGTCGATGGCCGAGGCCGCCACTGGAGGGATTGGCGCGGTGGGTTCGCTCATGTCTGGCTAATCTGACCTGTAATGAGTGGGGTTAAGTGCTCGGGTACAGAGGTAACGAATAGAAATCGATAATAAACCAACAAAATCGATAAAAACAGCAATCTACCCCAGAAAAAGCCTAGAATGATGAAAATATTGATTGAACGTTTAGTGTGGTGCGCCGATACTCAGGGCGACTTTTCCCATTTTACAGAAAGGCGCGAATTCAAATATTTTGCGGGGCACACGCCGATACAGTACTCGGCAAACTACGACTGTATAGAGATTCATTCATCACAAGCTTACCGATTTTGCCCACTAATGTCTACAGCGAGCGGAGCGATCGGAGACGATCTACACTATCGAGGAGAGAGTGATCGAGGCTGTGAGAGGAATCGAAATCGATCAGGATAGACATTGCGGTGAGGGGTACAATAGTATCTCAAATGACTACCGTAACCACACCATGTTTCATCTGATACAATACACCGTTATTGTAGCCTACGGCATCAGCTAACCGTATCCATGCTCCTACCAATCAATTATACTCATCTACCGTATCCTCTCTCTTTCAGTAGTCCTCGTAACGGACGCTCTCGCTCTTTCGATGATCAACAGAAGAGTGAGAAGACTGCCACTTCATTTCAGCGAGGATATATTCACTGAGAAGGTCTTTGATCTATAATCTTTGGTCTTTGGTCTTTGATCTCTTCTCTTCAGATTCGTGCCGATGCCACGGTTCCTCCCAACTCGTCGCTCGTCTTCCTTCCGGATTGTGTATGTTTAAAACTATGTTTCACACTGGATTTATTTTATCTGCTAGCTGTCAAAAATGTAAAAAAATGCAGCAAATATTCGATTCTGAATTTCAACTGATATATCTAACATATTTTCTGAAATCTCTTCCCATTCCAGGGTTTCCATCAATTCCTCCCTCGTCATCTTCAACCTCTCACTGATTCTTCGGGCACTCTCCGTGTCGATTTTGATGATGGAGTCGATTTCCTGAAAGCCGGATAATCGAGTACCGGAAAGTAGAAGACCGGCGATTGACTAGAACTGAAACCGGCTTTTGTCCAGTTTCCCGGTCCTGCTAAAACATTTAACGTCAAAGATAAAACCGTTTGGTGAACCACTGTGTTATGATTCATTCAATTATTACGAAGTCTAACCCTGTTTCTTGTTGTATTTATATGTGACAAATCACTAAAACTCAGCTTAAAACATATATTTAGCCACAGTTGGTTCCGGAATTTGGGAAAACCATTCAAGTTTCCCAATGACACGTTTACGGGATTCCTCATGTGTTCTTCTACCTTTCATCAAGTGATGACTAATCGCCACAGGCCTTTCTCAATGCTCTTCCGCCGATCAGACAGGAGAGAGAGTGCACAAAATGAGGAGAGGCTGAATTGGCTATCGCTACCTCTCAACATTATACTACTGGCCCGCTATCTCACGTTTTTCTCATTTCTTCCGTTGATATGTCCACCTTGTCTCTTTTTTCATCTAAATGTTCGATTTCGCTGGTTAGATCTGAGCAAGAATATCAAATCATGCTTTAACGAGGCCGAAACGAATTTTTGCAGCGACTTGAATTTCCGGTAGCCTTGACGATTTCGAAATAATAGTTTTGAAACGGCCCCGTACCCGCCCCTGTTGCTCTCTATTTCTATCAATTTGACGTTCACTATTCGCTTTAAAATTGCATTCCGATTTCGTTGCGCAACGGTTTTCATAGATACTTTTTCCAATGACATCATTTTTTTTACAAAAAAACATTTAGAATGGTCCCGTGGCTGCCGATGCTTGCCTCTCTAATTGTGATGGTCAGTTCTTACATGAATTTAATGATTTCAAAATTTTCACCTCAACTGAGAACTTTAAATTTCGAAATTTTGTTGTACATTTCGAACTTCTTGACTTCGCCTACGAAAAAATTCAGTCCGATCCAATCTTCTCCACCCATCATCCTTATTGATCAAGCAGGCGCTCGCCAGCGGCACCTCCCCTGCGCCTCCCTGCCACGGCTGCACAATCGATCGGGACAGACAACTGACTGTAAGTAGAAGGAACTCAACTCTTCTAGGCTTTCCAGAGATCTCTGAGCTACTGCTTTTTTGTTCGTTCTGGAGGCGAGATGATCATGTATTCTTCCAATTTTGCTACAGATCCAGGCGATCGGCGCTCACGGCAGAAGTGTGCGGGCCGTAAACGAGCAGACCTTCCACGGCATCGACGGACCAGGTAAAAACTAGAGCTCGAGAAATTAGGTATACTGCCGTCTCTACATTTCACACACTCTTTCGCCGAGTCAAGAGAGAAAAATTTCGATCTCTAATAGATCCATTAGGATGCCTCTTTATTACACACACGTTCTCACCGACCTGACTGGCGAGAGTTTTTGCGACAAAACCCTATTTCAAGCTCTACTGCGCGCTCTACCCAGCCTTCGAACATAGATTATATTTTTTAAAGCAATCGTGCGGCACAAAATTAATTTCTTAAGAAAACTTGCTTGATGAAGCGCCCGTGAAACTCATTCGTATCAGAGCGGGATGTCGTTCCTAATTCGCCGTCCCTTCATTGCGCACACGCGCTCGTCGCTAGAGTAGAGTTGGCTTGTCAATAAAAAAACCACATTTCAAGAATCGAATGGCGACGAATGATATTGACAAAAAATGTCATTCTTGAAATGTTCTTGAAATTCAACCAAGAAATTTCAAGAATATCAAAAATATACTAGGAATCTCTTTTTTTTTGTGAAGAAGGGGTGCCATAGTGCCCAATGAACAAGCACCCATAACGAGCGATGTGATTTTGGATGAAAAAGTACTGAAATGAATTTCAAGAAATTTCGAGTTCTTGAAAAAGAATTCACTATTCTTGACAAGAAGAGATAATTGAATTATACATTTTCAAGTTCTTAAAATTCTTGTTTGGCAGGCCAACCCTACGCTAGAGCGGGCGAGATAGTGTTCAAAATGAAGAGACGCATGATCATATTTTTTTTTTATTTCGTTCATTGAAGGAGACAAGCAGAAGCCGCGATCGAGAAAGAGTGCACACATCTGGTGCAGCTGGACTGCTGCAATGGCTGTGCTACTACTTGCTGCTCATTAGTAACAACAAAACGACCCAGCGACTCTCTTTTTTTGCTTGCTCTCTCGCCGGGCAGATGTGCCGTTTCCTCATCACTACATCATTTTTCGCTTCTAATGCCGATATTTAGTGCCCCTTCATTTCATATGATATGTCTCGATAAATCAATTGGTGATAATTGTGTTGATAAACAGTCAGAATAGTCACGAAATTATTTCGAACTTCACTCTGACGGTTGTTGATCATACCCGTTCATCATTCGTGTTTTGCCTTCGCCTATCAACCTTCCGGCATTACACCATTGACCCAGTCTCTCGCTTTCTTTTTATTCCGCTCTCAGTTCCATTAGATGTTTATTTTATCTTCTCAAATGCTTCATTTTTCTGTAAATTTCTCAGTTATAAATTATCTTTTTTCCTATTTCTTCATATTTTTCGGTTTATTCTCGTTCATTCTATTTGAGAAATCGATTTTCTGATCTGTACTCG
This sequence comes from Pristionchus arcanus, assembly GCA_900490705.1. NCBI lineage: Eukaryota > Metazoa > Nematoda > Chromadorea > Rhabditida > Neodiplogasteridae > Pristionchus > Pristionchus arcanus. The sequence continues at coordinate 15,898 of LS484908.1, read as the reverse complement.
ATTATTTTAGATTCTCCGAACTACATTCGGAGTTCCATCTCACATAAGGAGAAAGATGACAAATTCGAATGAAATGGTGATCATCTCTTGACTTCACGTTTTTTTTCTGGCCATAAAAGCGAGAGAATACAATATGATCCTGCTTCCTGAAATCCTGAGTATGTTGGATGTCCTTTTTCAGGCTGACGGCCGAATTTCCGATAACGACGAGAAAGAAATCGTCTTCATAGCCTCCATATGATCCATACTAGATAAAATAGTGTACTCCTACAACAATAAAGAAGCCTGTCGACTTCGAACATTCAACCTTCTGAGTGATTTCAGGACAATAATTGCCTAAAATGAAGAATAAATATGTATTTCAGCAATTGTGTGAGTCACTGTGCGATATTTCCTTGTCCTGCTCATTTTGTGAGAAGCTTCACTAGCGAACTATCTGCTCGTTTATTCGCTGTCCATCTCTTGCTAATGTATAATAATAATAATATTTATGCTATTTCGATTAAATAACGGTGAATAAAAGTAAAAAATAGTATTAGAATGGAACAAGAGTTCAATAATTCATTACAGTTGAGGCAATAACGGGAACTCTATACGGTGAAACTGATAGGTGTAAGATCGACAAGTTCTTTGATTCTTTCGCAATTCTATGCTTACCCACTGAGCATTACACCTTCTCGATGGATCGCTCACTCATATTCTCTGAAGCAAATGCACGTTCTCGAGTAGATCTGGCCGATGAGAGAACACATGGAATGAAGAGGGCGTTATCTTCATTTTTCATCATACGCTATCATCTGTCCACCCCTTCTTTCTCGTTCATTTCCCTCCGTTTCTAACCGCCCCTCGAACACATTTCTGCCTATGTTGTCTACCCATTTTCATGTAACTAGGGCTATCACAATCAAGATTACATCTTTCCATCTCGCGTACTTTCTCACCCGCCAGGGAGACGAGATAGCACGCGGAATGAAGAAATAAATTCATTCCGACAGCCCAAAAATCAAGTTTGTTCCAGTTTATCCGATCTGCACTCGGATGCACTTCATCTTGTTATGAATCATGAAAGGTCAGTCGACTTGATTTTTTCGCCGACGCAAAATTCCGTTACTTACCTATAATTTGCAATGCAGTTTTTTTGCCAATTTCTAAAATATTTCAGTATGATGGAAGAAATACAACGTCACTGAAGAGCGACGAGTGAAGTGAGGACGTCCAATCAGAAAATGACGAAGCGATTCCCTCCAATGATGATCCGGTACACCCGCTTCCTTCAAGAATGCTTTGAGCGGCTTTTGCGGATAATTATCGATCATGTGGCTCTAAAAAACAAATATGCATTCATAAAAAAGCAGGTCCTTTCAGCCTCACAATCAGTGTTGGATACCATACGAATTTCGGGAGAAGAAAGGGACATCTAAGTCATTAATAACATGCATGCGTCGGCTAACTCGAAGCCTCTTCTCAGAACGTCGGATCTCAGGATATTTTGATTAATCCATTTCTTAGCCCTTTGTCATTTCTCTGTATCCGATTCGTGCTCGTTTCTTCACTTGCTCAATTGAATAAAATCTTCGTTTTTAAACTATTCAGATAACAATTAAGTGCAATTGTGATTTATCATCATGGGTCAGTTTGAATTCACGATCGAGTATGCTGATATATCCCCAGTAGAGCTCGAGAAAGTCTCTTCATTTCACACTCTCTTTCGTCGACCGAGCGAGCGAGATAGACGGCGGAACCATTTATCTGCTCCCCAGTGACCGCCCACCCCACGCGTTTTCCAACAGCATCTTCGTTTATGATCCCCCCCCTCCCCGGTGAGGTAAAAGCACGATTAAAGGAGGGCGAAAGTCAAAGTTTTCGTAGGTAATCTGGCAGTACAGGCCGATTGACACCTTGATAGCGAAGTGATTCCCCAAATTTGAAAGCTCTAGCTCAATTCTGAAGCGAGATACAAGTGTTTAAAGTTTCTACAGGGCTCAGGGAAAATCAAGATGCGCGGTGCAAAAGGTAGATCAACATGCAAATTGAGAGAGGGAAGAGGATGGGAATCGCCTCCCCCCACCCACTTTGCACCGCGCATCTTGATTTTCCCTGAGCCCTGTAGAAACTTTATACACTTGTATCTCGCTTCAGAATTTAAAATTTGGGGAATCACTTCGCTATCAAGCTGCCAATCGGCCTGTACTGCCAGTTTACCAACGAAAACTTTGACTTTCGCCCTCCTTTAAATAAGAGTGGAATCCCGATAAACCTCCGATACTTGAAAAAGGAGGACGGGGAAAGTGTGCCAAGTCGAATTGATCGTGCGCCTTAGTCCTTAGTCCTTAGTCGAATGGATAGGTAAGGTGCTTTGGTACCTTAGTCGAATGGATAGGTAGGATGCTTTGGTACCTTAGTCGAATGGATCGTGCGAGTTGTGTGATGGGAGAATCCTCTTTTCCTCCGATTGTCCATTTCACGAACTGTCTTCTCACACGTCTTCTGATAGATTGCATGGACCCAGACATCCATTTTACAAAAAATTCAACGTTGCCCGATCTGGCTCAAAATTTGAGGGATTATTCATTTTTGAAAAAGTAACTTTCTGTTTCAAAGGCAAAGCCGGAAAATAGGAAATGGCTAAATGCCGGCTCTGACTGAGTTAAATCTTTGAAAATTCATAACTTCCTTCAAAATTAACGAATCCTCTTTTTGAAAAGACAGAAAAATAGGTTTTTCCGAGGTGAAAAACTTCAGTATTGACTGGGAGAACGCATCTCTAAAACAAAAATGCGATAGGTTCGTAAAACGATTTTTAATCCTAGATAATCGATCACACTGAGAATTTTTTTCATTATGTAACAAAATTTTATTACGTTTTTATAATCTACTTATGTACATGGGTTTGTGATATTATTTTTAGAAATTTAAAAAAATCCCCCATATGACTTGAGGGGGTCCAAGCTCGAAAAAGTGCTATTTTTCAACATTTTATCTTTTGATTCTTTTGAATTAGGAACTCAAAAATGTCCAATTATGTGTCTCGCAGTATTTTTTAAAATGAAAATGTGCTTCCTCCAGTTTGACACACATTGAATTTAATTTTCGAAGACGTTCCTTGTTTCACGAATTTTTATCATGTGAATCACAAGAATGCGGAGCTGCTCAGGAACAACTTGCAAAAAGTTCACCCGATTTCGATCGTACAATTATGTGTGAACTCACTAGGGAACTAGGTTTGAAAAATATAGAAAAATTAATCCTAAAACCGGCAATTAGGGTTTATTCCGGTCCTAGGGCCGGCTATATCATATCTCAGCATCCGATGAGCTAGATACCTCCTGTTTGGCTCTTTTTAAATTTAAAAATCCGTATTTAAAAATCCGGAAAAAAGTGAAGAATAACTTACTTTTAACACCTAAACAGAAAGACAAAAAATAAAATTAACAAAAATTAGAAATCGGTTTTTTGAGTTTAAAAAAATCTGGCCCTGCCTGGAATACAACTTGCATGGAAAATTATTGCAGAATATGATAGAGCATGCGTATGCGTATTTAATGCGTATTTGCGTATTAAGCATGCGTATTTCCTAAGCCTAAGCCTAAGCGTTTTATTTTCTATTGACACATAGTGGCGTCCAACTCCTGGAAATGGTGCCAAATGTACTATGCAATAAAGTTAACTGTACAAAAAATAAAAATAATGAGGACCAACGGTATTTTTTTGAATTATGTTCTTCTTTATCATTATTTATTATTCCTACGTTGGGACCTTTCTATTTTCAAATGCAATTTTTGGGAACTTTCTTTTTTTCAACACACTTTTTGGGACCTTTCTATTTTTGGGACCTTTCTATCAGCATGGGACCTTTCTATTTTTCTCTGCCTCGTCATACTTTTTTGAACCCAAGGGACCTTTCTATTTTTTTGCCTAATTTTGGGACCTTTCTTTCAATTTTGGGAC
>LS484896.1:57557-125623 GCA_900490705.1 Pristionchus arcanus | reverse complement strand
AACCGTAAAACCCGGCGCATCTAGCACGCAAACTCAAAAATAGCTAAAAATGGGCCGAATCTCCGCTAGACAAGTTCAGAAAAATCAGGAAAAATGTGCAATTGTACTAAAATCTTACGGTTTACCCCTAGCGAGCGCAGCTCGGCTAGTTCCCTATAGATAAGAAATCGTCTGACCGCAAATTGACCGGTTAGTCTTTGAGCGCATGGGAAGTGATAAAGAGCCTATGGGAAGATTTGGCAAATATAAGGGGGTTATGTAAGCGACCATGGCGAATCGATTGGTCGAGGTCCGGAAGCCGTAGCTCAACGTTGAGTACGTCAAAAACAATTTTGCGAGTTATTTTTTCGCCCTAGGACACGGGAGGTTGGGGGTTCGACTCCCCGCCGGTGCAAATCTTTTGCCGTTTCTTGCATCATTTTTGCCTGGTGCGGGATCAGTTTGGGGGTGCTCTGGGAGGTAGTACTCCAAATTTCAGAAAGTTTGAACTTGGATTCGCAGAGAAACACTCGATTATCGGTTGAAATCGCGATTTTTCGGTCCAAAATGGCACAAATCGAGAGGAGGCTAATTCGCTGTTATAGATAGCGCTTAGGTCATTGGAGAGCAAAGGTAGAGAATGTCTTTCTACGGATTGTATTACAATCTGGGAGCTGTGGCTCAAAAACGAAGAAAGTTATGGCCATCGGCGTGCGACACGACGAGTGAGGGATTCGCGTGCGCGGTACCAAACGTCGCGCTTCTGGAGCCGAATTTCGGGGTCTCAAATTGAAGATAGAGCTTCACTTTCTTTTAGCGTTAGTAGAGTAGCCAATCCCCCGTCTAGATTCGAAGAAAGGGCATCGATAGCTTTCCGTTGAAGGCCGCTACTGAATTAGCCCTTTTGGATGATTCTGGGGGAAAATCGAGGGAAAATCGTCCTGCAATCGCCGGGAAAGCAGTGTTTGAGTGAAGAATAGTGATAGGAAGTGCCCATACGCTATGTAAAACATATTTTTCAAACTAAGAATACATAATAGTGGCTCAGCGGTTTAGAGGACGGCCTACCAATCGCGAGGTTGGGGGCTCAACCACTATCGGGGGAATCAAGCTTTCCGGTGACTGCGGAGGTGGGGGGAGTAAAGAATAGTGATCGTGGAGTGATGTAACATGTATTGGAGTATTCTAACTCGGTTCCTGGGGTACTGTATCCATGGTGTGTGGCAGACGGCGCGCGGTACAGCGCGCCTCTCAGCGCTTCTTGTGCACTCTCTCGTGGTTCGATCGCATCGCCACCATAGCTTACCGCTAAGGACTTGGGCATGCTTCAGCAGAGGTCGTTGGTTCGATCCCGGCAGAGTGTAAATTGTCCTAAACCTTTTTGCCTTTTTTTGTCAAAGTGCTTAGAGTGTTCCTGAATGATCAGGAACTGTCCTAACTCATTTTGGAGTATCCAAACACCCAAACCCGGCGCGTCTGGTGCGCAGCACCAGAAATGTTTTAAATGGCGCGTTTTTCGGCTAGAAAGATCAGGAAAAATCGGGGAAAATCAGAAAAAATCGGGAAAATTCGCAGAAAATATCTTGGCTTGCCCGTAGCGAGCGCACGCTCGGCTCGTTCTCCCTTAGATAAACGATAGACGGTCCGAAATTTGACTGGTCAAAGTAAAATGCATGGGAAGAGAAAACGAGGCCCGGGAAGATGTGGTAAATACCAGGGTGGTATGTAGTCGACCCTGGCGCGTCTTTTGTCTCTTGACAACTTTTTCCTAGGACGTCATCTGAGAGATCAAAGATCAACTTGAAAAATCGATCGTTTTAGTTTTTGCTCTGTAACTCGCGAGCGCGTGCAGCTGCGGCTTAGCGACTGGAATCAACTTGAAAAATCGATGCTTTTCGTTTTTGCTCTATAACTCGCGAGCGCGTGCAGCTACGGCTTAGCGATCTGGAAGGGGGATGTAGAGCTCGCCGAGACGCGTCGCTGGGAATTTAAAGTGAGAAAAAATATTTACATACAGCCGAGTTGTAATTATGGTGTAGTGGCTAAGAGGTTTGCTTGGCGTGCAGCTGACGCAGGTTCGACTCCAACTCGGGGCAAATGTTTTGCCCGATTTTTAGCTGGGTGCTGGAGGGTCGGGGAGTGGTCAGGTAGCATTGTAAAGTGGAATTCATGGCGCAGGCGGTAAGAGGGCGGTCTAGCGAGCAAGAGGTTGGGGGTTCGAGTCCCGACCGGTGCAAAGTCATTTGCCATGGAAGGGGCAGTGCTGGGGAGTGATCAGGTAGCATTGTAAAGTGGAGTTCATGGCGCAGGCGGTAAGAGGGCGGTCTAGCGAGCAAGAGGTTGGGGGTTCGAGTCCCGACCGGTGCAAATTCATTTGCCATGAAGGGGGAAGTGCTGGGGAGTGGTCAGGTAGCATTGTAAAGTGCAATTCGTGGCGCAGGCGGTAGGAGGGCGGTCTAGCGTGCAAGAGGTTGGGGGTTCAAGTCCCGGCCGGTGTCAACGTATTTGCTGTTATTTTAGCATACTCGGGGAGGGTCAAGAGATGTACCCGAGTACGTAAACCTTCAAACCCGTCGCTTCTAGCACACAAACTCAGAATAGCTAAAAATGGGTCGAATCTCCGCTAGACAAGTTCAGAAAAATCAGGAAAGTATGCAATTATACTAAAATCTTACGGTTTACCCCTAGCGAGCGCAGCTCGGCTAGTTCTCCCTTAGATAAACGATTACATGTTTGAAAATTCACTGGTCACTTGCAAAATGCTGGTGTGAGAAAACAAGGCCCGGGAAGATATGGTAAATATAAGGGGGTTATGTAACCGTCCATGGAGCAACTTTTCACAGTTGGAACTTTTTGGATCCGACCCCGTTGAATGGGTCTGGCACTGGGTCCAAGTTGGGCAATTTCTGGTACCGCCTTGTAACTAAAAAAGTACTGATTCGATCGGGCTGGGAGTTGTGCATTTCGAACCTAACTCGACGAGATACACCTAAACTCTATTGCCGCGCATGAAAATGTGTTTAAGCCCGACTTTTTTAATGTCAAAATTGTAAAATGGAGTGTCGGACGAGTTCTCGGGACCTAACCATTCGAGAGGTGCGGGTTCGAATCCCGTCCAGGGCAGGTCTTTTGCCGGATTTTTAGCTTGCTGCAGGAGTGTTCGGGAATGGTCGGGGAGTGTCATAAAGTGGTTTTCAGCTGTTAATTCGTGGCGCAGGTGGTAAGAGAGCGGACTAGCGGGCAGGAGGTTGGGGGTTCGAGTCCCGGCCGGTGCAAACCTATTTGCCATGTAGTGGGGAGCGGTAGGAAGTGGTAGTGAAGCATTGTAAAGTGTAATTCATGGCTCAGGCGGTAAGAGGGCGGTCTATCGAGCAAGAGGTTGGGGGTTCGAGTCCCGGACGGTGCAAACCTATTTGCCATGTAGTGGGGAGCTGTAGGAAGTGGTAGTGAAGCATTGTAAAGTGTAATTCATGGCTCAGGCGGTAAGAGGGCGGTCTATCGAGCAAGAGGTTGGGGGGTTCGAGTCCCGCCGGTGCAAAGTCATTTGCCATGAAGGGGGTTGTGCTGGGGAGTAGTAGGGAAGCATTGTAAAGTGTAATTCGTGGCTCAGGCGGTAAGAGGACGGTCTAGCGATCAAGAGGTTGGGGGTTCGAGTCCCGGCCGGAGTCAACGTATTTGCTACTATTTTAGCATACCGGTGGAGGGTCAAGAGATGCACCCGAGTACGGAAACCGTCAAACCCGGCGCATCTAACACGCAAACTCAAAAATAGCTTAAAAAATGTGTCGAATCTCCGCTAGACAAGTTCAGAAAAATCAGGAAAATTGTGCAATTATACTAAATTCTTACGGTTTACCCCTAGCGAGCGCAGCTCGGCTAGTTCTAGAAATATTTCACCGGGCACATCCGGGTAGATTCCGGCAAATCGACTATGGGCTATCGAATGAGCCCAACCGCGACTCTCAATTTTCATTATCCGCAAAGTACGAGAAAAGCTAAGATTGTCCGGTAATGTCCGGTAGCCGTTCTGATTTCTCTGTCATGTACGATAGTTGCACGAACCTCAAATGTCCCAAGATGGACACTCATATTCAGATTAGCTCCGATTGCTGTGGAGTAGACGTCACAGCGAGGGCCTGTCAATAATTCAAAATACAGGAAATTGTTTCCTCATTTTACACTTTATCTTGCAACTCTGACCGGTGAGAGATGACGCAAAAACTTTTCGTAGTATAATGGAGAAAATTTTGATCGGTGAGAATGACTGGACTTCAAGTGAATGAATTCTGCTACCTTCAATTGTCGTCGCGAAAGTATCCTCGTCCCAGAGCGTTCGATTGTCCACTAGTCGCATGCATCTCCTCTCGCCCGTGACTGTCTCTACACTGGAAAAAGTTTAGGCTACCTATGATCTGGACATTCAATAGAATGAGGATCTGCAATGCAAATGTGGATATTTTACAAGTCAAAGCTGGAAGGAAATTTCAAACCGCTAACCTCAAAGTGTTCATGCCAAAGCATTCTCTCAAACAGTAGAAAGAGTCGGTGAGGCGACTAAGCTCTGCAGTTGACGTGACAAGAGGGAGAGGCGAACAGGAGATGAGGGCGAGTAACTGCGATCCATTAAACGATAGCAGAAAATGATCTTTTTGGCAAAGTTTCAGTTCACCAGGACTCGCAGTGAACCATTACACCATGAGAAACGTACCAAGACAGCAGCGATTACGATCATTCTGAAGACGATTGCTGAACTAAGTCAACTAATTGCACGCCTTTTATCGGCGGTTCCGCCAACATCCGGGAATGAGCAATGCCTCTATGAATGTACAACATTTATCGTTGGTGAAGTGAATTGGAGAATAGTTGGTGGTGACTAATCTAGCGATATTGCAATACTTTCGAATATTTGATGTGACTCCTACAATTATCAAAGAACGTCTTGATTCAGTCAATGACACACTCGACGGCGCCAACTCGTGATGCGGCTGCAGCAGAGCGATAGATGAAGCCTCAGCAGCTGCTGCACTTCCTCTCAAGATGGCTGAAATGAAGAATCCCGAAGAGAGAGAAAGAAGCGAATTGAGGATCTCGTCGAATGGAAAATGTTCGGAAATTCTATGCTTCACAGGTGCGATAATTGCAGCGAAGTTGGTTGCTCACAATGTTAGTGGGTGTTCCTCGTGTAAAATTAAAATTGTAATGGTACTTTGCTGTTTCGATGTCGAGACAATTGCCGAGAATTCTGAAGAGCGTAAAAAAATCGCAACTATACTTTAGCATCGATCGTTTCTCCGCACTCTTTCACTTTTTTTGTTTCTTCGACCCAGATTTCTCAGTATGCAGCTACAATTCCTGAGTCAGGAATCCTAACCGTGTGTTTTTAACCAACCAAACACAAATAATGTGTAAAAGTCAGTTTGAATTCGGAAAGTAAACAGCCAGTTACTGTAAATGAAATAATCAATCTTTAGGAATCTTCCGGTCCACTAACCGGATCCGGATGTTCAATCGATTCCTTGTTTTCGTCCTTCTCCGTCATGGTAGATCACTGTTTCGCCCCATTCCCTTCTCTTTCTTTCCGCCAGCTGACCCTCTTCCCTTCTCATTCCTATTCGAATTTCTTCGCACGTTCTTTTTGCGTGTCGCTGCCTCCCGTTTATGAACGCGTTCAAACTAAATTCGCTTTCTTACCGCTCAGTTTTGCTTCTTATGTTGTACTTTTCGTAACCTTTTGTCGGCTCTGATACGACTGAGAAGGTGAAACTAGCTCATTTATTTTTACTTTCTTATCATTCTCTGCCTGAAACTAATCCTAATGTCATCGCTATCATACACCTCGTGGATCCTTCCCAGTAGTCTGGGTGTTTATCAAATCGGAGAAACGTTCAAGTGCGCGTCCCGTTCACGGCGTCGTCCACTACTTCAATGTATTTGCCCGTTGTAGCAATGTTCATGATTTCGTTCCAATCCTGGATGACATCGATGTTCTTGACAAAGAGCGTTCTCGTATTGCCTTATTGTGCTATTTCATTTATCGATTTATCAACCAATTGCTCAGGAGCCTCGACGACACTCGTCTCTTCTCAGTCCCTCCCTTCCGATGCCGCGACGGTCTCTTCTCGCGCTGCTGCTGGTGGTGGCTGCAGCAGCCGCAGCATCCTGTCCGACCGACCTGCCCGCCGGATGCGTGTGCAAGGTGAGAATTATATTCTTTTTTTACAGTCTTATAATGTTTGTTTTGTTCATACTTCCTCTCTAATACTCTCCTAACCTGCTTCAATTCCTATCGCTATTGCGGTTTTGTTCAATGCTTCTGACTAAATTGATGTTACTTTGTTTTATGCTTATCAAAAATCTCCATATCAAGAATCCGAGATGCGCCTTTTTGCCATCTCTCGTTTCATTACCTTTTTTCCTTTAGGAATCGGACGGTCGTCTCTCCCTCTCGTGCGTCTCCGCGCCCCTCGCTGCAGTCCTTCCCAAGGTCTGTTTGTATTAATTAAATATTAACTATTGATTAACTAATTAGAAATTACTTATTCAATGATGCCCGCATTTTGAGTTAATTGCAAGAGATGCGTTTGATATATTTTATTATAACACCAACGTTTACCAATCGAAATTGTTCATCGTGCGCTCATGTTGCTATGTACGCGCAATGAAACACAAATGAGCGTGCTCTTCGCCCTAAATCGTCTTTATAATTAAGTTCGTAATCAAATGCCCTGCTGCTTTGTTTAAGTCACATCAGTGAAAAAACAACCTTGACATGGCATCTGCCTTTGATTCTTGATCTTTGTAGTCTGTAGTTTGTACTCTGATCCCTTTCAGCTCGCCAATCGCTCGATCGACTCGCTGCGCCTAGTCAACTGCTCGGTGCCCGTTCTCGAGCGACAACTCGCTCCACTCAAGGTTTGTAGTGATCTTTGTAGTTTGTAGTTTGGTGCAGGCTTGAAGTTTGATCTTTGACCTCTGCAGGGCCTGCGGACGCTCGAGCTGGCGCACTGCGGCATTGGCAGCGTCGATCCAAAGGTGAGGGATACGGTAGTCAGTTATGAACACCATCCTCGGACAATCGCACAATATCGGGGCAAGAAAGCTATTGAAAATAGAGTGTTTTGCTTCCGAAATAGGGAGTTATAGGCCACAAACCCGGGGTCAAAACCGCCGGTATTTCCCGATATCCGACCCCGTGCTCAACACTGTTGGGGTTCGATCATCATACATGAAAAAGTTAGGTGACAAAATCCTTCGAAAGCGGGGTATGTTTATGAAAAATCCTTGGAAACCGAGTAATTCTATGAATGCCGGGTGTGTTTGCGAATCGTAGGTTGCATGCCTTGTTTACGGAAACCTCGAAAGCGGACTATGTTTTTAAATTCCAGGTATTTTTCGACTAGCTTTTTCATGTATGTCGATCATTGGTGTAGTTTGATCTTGCCTACGATTTTTCTCCACTGCACTTTCGTCATGGAGGAAATGGGGAATGGAATGTTGACTATTTATTCGAGAGTATTACGAGAGTATTGTCGAGGTATTACGTCTAGTGAATCGTTTCTGATTATGAGCTACATCTGAAACTCAATTGCGCATTGTGCATCGAATTTTTTTAATTTCGAGTCGTCTGTGATTTGTAATCGTTTGTAGTTTGATCTTTGATCTCTGCCCCCTTTCAGGCGCTCGATTCGATGGCTGCGTCGCTCGAGGAGCTCTCGCTGGCCAACAATCGACTGACCGAGGTATGGAATCTCTCTCTATATTCGACACACTCTCTCGCCTGGTTAGAAGGAGCGAGAGAGCACGAATGGAGAGATTGTTAGATCAATTAGCAGAGGGTGACAATGCATTTTTTTGGTTGTATTGGATGCGATATTTTTCAGAAGTCATTAAAAAATTGGAAAATTTGTAATTTTTGGCGAATCGGTTGGCACACTTGAGTTTCATAGCCTGCCCAAGTATCGAAGGAATTGTGTTACATTGATTATTTCACGTCGAATTATGCAAAAAATAATAAATAGACCACGCAATTTACTGCATTGGCCCGAGTTCATTTAGATATATTAATTAATTATTAATTATTAAAAAAAAAGTATTTGAGGTGCCCCGTCTCACGGCGTTCTTCCCCGCGCTCGCCCGGCTAACGCTCAATCGAAATCTGGTGAGTGATCGGGGGAATGGGGAATAGGCCACGCCCACTTTTGAGCCATGAACCAGAACACTATCGTAAACCACCATCGTAGACAGTACTGTAGTTTGATCTTTGATCTTTGATCTTTCTCAGATCTCTGATCTTCCCCCTGCCGTCTTCTCATTTGCGCCCTCTCTGGTGGAATTGCGACTGGAGGAGAATCGAGTGTGCACGATGCAATTCGCGTCCCTCGACGAGATCAAAGTGGGCATTAAGGAAGAATTGTAAGATCATGAGCAAAGAATCGGCATTGAAAAAGGTAGGAGTTGCGCACTGATACAGCCTCGATGAAACGCAAAGATTGCTTGTCGCAACAATCACAAATACGAGCGCTAATTATTAATTGAAAAAAAAACAGGAATTCAAATCTGCATTGATAAAGGCCGAAGTTGCGCACTGACACGGTTGCAATGAAACGCAAAGGCAGCAGGCCAGAAAATCACTCGTGCGCGTTAGAATAATAATCATTGAAAAGACACGCGTTGAATCAGAATATTTAATTCCTCGGCTATATTAGATCCATTGGCAATACTGTTAATGACGCACTTACAACATTTCAGTGAACTCAAAGCTAGCGAGTAGGGATGTCTAAACGGAATTTATTCCGTTGTTCCGAGTCGATTTCCATAATACTCGGAACTATCTCGGAACTCGGAATTCCGTCGTCCCATAATTGAATTAGTATTTGCTCAAACTCAACCATTTTCGCTATTCTGAGTTCGCTGAGTGGTGAGGCCGATCTAGTCGGAGGAGAGACGGAAGAATGAGAATGACGGAATTCCGAGTTCCGAGCTAGTTCCGAGTTCGAAATGAGATTTATCGACCGCATTGCGGAATGAATGAGGTTGAAGAATGAAATGGAGGGAGTTCCGAGTTCCGTTTAGACATCCCTAATCACCTCCCCTCTCCTTTCAGTCATCCCTGGCTCTTCTCGATCTCTCTGGCAACTGTCTCTCGTCGTTGTCGTCCGTCGGAGTGTTAAGAGGGGCGCCCGCCCTCGCCTATCTCGACCTGTCGAGTAACAAGCTTACCGAGGTGGGCGGAGCTTATTGTAGTTCGTAGCCTGGTATTTGATCTTAAAAGTACGTGGCTCATCCGCTTGCGTATGCAACGACAGCGCAATCTGTACCATGATGGAGTCTCTCGATCTGACGAGTATCCAGTGCGTGTGTGGTAGTAGTTTGTTTTGCGAATGCGCGGCCTTGATCAAGAGATGTGATTCATGATTGTAATTTATCCTTGATAGTACCGTATCATAATATTATTTATGGATTTATTTGACAAAGCAACTCGGTTATTACAAATTGCGCATTAGTCTCACGTTCATAGAGTACCTGAAACGTAACTTCACCACATTTCTAAAATGTGGGGAAAAACCTCCATCATTGCAGGATAGTATCGGGATAGCTCCCTTATCGAGTGTACTAATCTATTCGTCGTAAATATGTAGTTTGATCTTTGATCCTTATCTTCCAGCAGCGGGCCATATCGATGGATGGCATTGCTGAGATCCTAATGCTGTCTCATAATCTCAGTTGTCTCCACTCTCCCTGATGAATCTTCCCTCCCTCGTGGAAGTCCGTCTCTCGGACAATCTCCTCTCCCGTCTGCTTCCCCTATCGATGAGTGCCACGCCCGAGCTCCGCTATGTCTATCTACAGGTGAGATAGATGAGCCGCTCTATAGAACGGGGGGGGGGGGCAGCCTTACAGAAACGTACTTTATTGGTCATCCCTCTGATGTTCGTCTTTCATGCTATGCGTGAAACACATAACTTCCTACTTTGTCACTAGATTGCTAAGGGGGTGTGATATGTTCTAAATGGTTTGATGACTTTAAAAAAAACTTCGTGTGTTCTGACAATAAGCAAAACGTTTTTGCTGTTTACTAGTTTAATCTTTGATATATGAACTCTTCTTTACAGAACAATCTGCTCGATTCGTTGGCCGCGCTTCCGCCTCTCGCCAAGCTGGAGATTCTGGACGCGCGCTCCAATCGATTGACCAAGGTACGGTATCTCAGCTAATTGTAAAGAGAAGGATACGGTAACTCAGGAGTGCGGTAGTTGTACTGATTTCGTTAATTGTATTGTTATATAGTTTTTACATTAGTATCGTTAGTTATGTTGATAGCTCTGGGAGTACGGTATGTTCATTGATCTTTTGATCTTTGGTCTCGTCAGATTCCGACGCTGGTCGATTCTCCGCTACTCCGTCAGCTTCGACTGGACGCCAATCGCATTGCCGTTCTCGAGTCGCGCGCCCTCGTCGGCAATCCAAAACTGCAGCTGCTGTCCATTCAGGTACGGTAGGAGAGTACGGTAGGACGGAGGTGGCGTACTGTAGGTGGTTCGAGTTACAGTAGTACGGAATATTATACATGATACTGTAGATTATATTTGAAGTGCTTTGGATCGATATTATGGTAGGCAATGTGCCTGAACAGAGATACGGTAGGTTGAGGGATCGTGCGGATTTGTGAATCAGGGGACCGATCTTGGGTTACGGTAGATGGATCGATAAACATGGCAGGACAACTCTCTGACGTCTCTCTCTGGCGCTCCCTTCGATGGTCTCTCCGAGTTGGTCGTTCTCCTTCTCGCGAACAACCAACTGACCAAATTTGGTGAGGATTACGGTATATCGGTGGGGCAGGATACAGTAGGAATGCGATGACAATGGTTATGAACAAAAAAAAACTAGTACTCTAGAGTTTTCTTGATTGGGTAAATCAAACAATATCAAAGGATTCCAGCGTATTGGTATATGAGGAATAGTCGAAACACAAAATTGCTCGGGAATGTGGAACTAAAATAACGATACAAATTATATCGCCGAGGATGGGAATACTGCCATAAGATCAGGCTGGATTTTTGGTATTGTAAATTATCATTAGCAAATAAAAAATAGGGTTACTGTAGTTCCAGCTACGGTAGTGTGATTGATGATCAATTGCCGCTGCCTTTGGTTATGCACAAGATTATCTCTTGTCAAGATAGCACGATTTTCGCTCACGGACGTTACGTTGGCGTGTAAACATAATCATTTAAATATTAATAAACATAATATTAATAATAAAATATTTGCAGAAGGCAGCTCGCTCACTCCTCTTCGCTCCCTTCAGCAGCTGAATCTTCACAACAATTCGCTGTCCGCCCTATCCGATCAATCCCTCGTCCCTCTCAAGCAGCTGACCACCCTCGATCTGGGCAAAAACACCCTGCAGCGAGTGCCCAAGGGCATATTCGAGGTGGGTGGTCCGACTGATCTTTGATCTCTGCTGGAATAGAGTCTAGTTTGATCTTTAATCTCTGATCTTTGATCTATTGCAGCCCCTGCCGAAGCTGTTCTGGGTGGACCTGAGCGGCAACGAGCTGACCACCTTCGACAAGGGCACCTTCGCCAAGCGAATCTCCAATCTACTGCTCGGAGGTGGGTGATCTTTGTAGTTTGTAGTCTGATCACTGGTCTGTAGTTTTGATGGAGGTTGATATTGTAGTTCGTAGTTTGTAGTCTGATCTTTGATCTCTCTTGCAGACAATCCGCTGATCTGCGACGAGGCGCTCGATTGGTTCGTGCAATGGCTCGTCGTGAACAGAGTCAGGTGAGAAAGGAGAGGAAGGGTACGGTAGGTACAGTAACTAATGCTTCGGTGTACTGTAACCTTTTTATGGACAGATGTATGCAAAGAGTGTTCCAGAGTTCAGTGGCATTGAGAAGTCAATTATTGAACTTGCTTGAAACAAAACAAAAGCAAGCGTCAAAAAGATAGTTGACCAAAAACCGGATACATCCACGAGAAATCCAAAGAAAACAGGTTTGATTCATTCAATTTAAAATAAAGATTCTTCCAGTTTCATGTAACAGTGGAAGTTTGGTTTCAACTCGTTGCTATAGTCTATTTGAATATAAAATGAACTTGCTTGAAACAAATAGACTATAGCAACGAGTTGAAACCAAACTTCCACTGTTACATGAAACTGGAAGAATCTTTATTTTAAATTGAATGAATCAAACCTGTTTTCTTTGGATTTCTCGTGGATGTATCCGGTTTTTGGTCAACTATCTTTTTGACGCTTGCTTTTGTGAGACATAGGTAGGGCGGGATATACCGTCCTCCTACCGTAACCTCATATCCCCTTCCCTTCAGGACCTTCCTGCCGTCTCAGCCGGAAGTTGTGTGCAGTGCGCCCGTTGCGTACGAGGGAGTGAAACTGCGCGACCTCATGATCAAAAAGGTACGGTATACAGGGGATTACGGTAGGATTGATAGGGAGAAATTGGTTTGTGCTGTATCCAGCAGATTTGTGAAAATTCATTATTATATCAAGGTGATTCAGGTACGTATCAAGATAGCGCATCTTCACATGGCGAATGAATTTGGGGAGAAAGTATTCTGCGGCGTTTTACCTTTGATTGCCTAGTGGTTCTCGTTTTGAATAGCTTCAGTGTTTCGAAGATCAATAATCAGAGATCAAAGATCAGAAATCAAAGATCAATCTCTGCAGGCGAACGAGACGATGAAGGTGATCGGACTGCAGCCGGAGAAGCCGAAAGCCGGACAGTGAGTACTGTAGGAGGGCGAAGGGAGGGGTACGGTAGGATACTGTATATAGCAAATGATGAGTGATACTGTAACCATTTATAAAGTTCTGGGTGGGTGCAAAGGGTACTGTAGTCTTACTGTAATCGATTCTCCCTCAGAGCACTCGTGTCCAATCTCCTCCCAGGAATGTCGCTGATGAACAGTCTCGTGCCTGCCGGACAGCAGGCGGCCCAGGCGGCAGCCGGCCTCGGACAGATTCCCGGCCTCGGTGAGACTATTCCCCGGTTTCCGGATCCGGGCACAATTGCCGGCTGTCGAATAACCCGGATCTGATTTCAGGCGCACTGCTCAACGGCATTCCCTCACTGCGCAATCTGCCACTGGCACCCGGAGTGGGCGGAGTCCCGGCTGGAGGTACGGTATCAGGTTACAGTAACCCGACTGGAAACATAGTTTACTGTGTGTAGGCTGCAATAGTCCTTGTTATCGACGCAAACTTATTGAAAATGCTCAAAATTTCAATTGATTCGTAACGTGCTCTACTCATAATTTCTACAATGTTACAGTCATTCTCCTTGTCCCACTGTTGCTATCCTACCGTAGTAGTGTTGTTCTACTACAATCAATCATACTACCGTAATTCTACCGTACTCAGGCGCTGCGGGACTCGCTGCTCCTGCTGGTTCGGTTCGATCGATGAACTCGGCCCTTGAACAATTTGCGGCGCCTCTCGTTCGATTCGCCACTGGAGGACAGCCACAGGCGGCCGATTTTGAGCAGGTGAGGGTACTGTGGGATACGCTAATCGTGGTTACGGTAGATCTGATGGCGTTTACAGACTTTGGGCGAGTGAGAGATGGGAACTTCTCTGTTTTTTTGGCCCAGACAACAACCGCTAGGAAAGTGTAAGGGGTGGGGAATGAGAATGGTAGGGAGGGGATACTCTGCGAGAAATGGCTGGGCCAAAAAACAGAGAAGTGCCGAGAGATGAAGGGCGACGGAAGAGTAGAGGTGGTACAGTAATGGATCATTCTAGCTTTGACAAACAGTGTTCATAAAGCTGTGAAACGTTTTTCGTTTAAGTTTGAAGGTGAAAGGGAAATCGAACACGATAGGAATCAGTCAAAGATGTGGAGTAGTTGAAACACTGATCGCGTTGCAACTCGATTTCTACTACGAACCTGGTTTTTTAACGAGCCAATTGGGTTGCGAATCCTCCTTTTAGTTGATAAAGGCGAGTCATGCATGTACCACAGTGTAAAAGTATGGGGAGATCAGAGATCAAAGATCAAACTGCAATCTAGTTCCCGTCTTTTCAGTTGATGCAGTCGATTCCGAAGATGATCGAGGCGGCGCCGGGCGGAGCGGCCGCAGTGATCGATGTCAGCAAGGTACGGTAAATGGAGGAGGGGGAGGGGTTACGGTAGAGGTACTGTAGGAGGAGATTCGACGACCAGGCTAGTACGGTAGGGGTACTGTTGGAGGAGATACGGTAGTAGAGAAGGCAGAACTGGGTAGATTGTGATTACGGTAGAACGATACAGTTCTTGACAGGCTAGTGATAGTTGAGGATCTCGCGAAACTTGTATGAAACCTAGTTTGAGAACTCTGGCAATTATTTGGAATAATGTGGACTGTAGCCCCCTTTCATCCAGGATATTTTTACTCAAACCAGCTCGACAATATTTATGATCCTGCCGCCGTAGTGTATCCTCTGATGATCTTTGAACTCTGATCTCTTTCCAGCTGCCACCCGACGTGATCGCGCACGTGCTTCGCGGCGGCCAGATTCCCGGCATACCGAGGGTGAGTGGGGGAGGGGGGAGGGGGAAGCATTGGCTCTGATATGCAGCCGGATCGTGATATCGCAATACCCGCTTTCTCACAACTTCCGTCCCAAAAAAACCATCCCAAAAAAATGAGTCGACCACTTATTGCACCATATACAACAACAAAACTCATGCTATTCCTGTCGCTGCAGTAATTTTGGGCAATTCCTGTTGATATTTTAAGTCCAGTTTTTGTGATCCATAATTTACAGGAGACCCTGGAGAGACTGGTGGCCTCTCACATGGAGAAGATGGCAGAAGTGGCGACGGCCATTGGAAGAGGAGAGAAGAGGGATGATGTGGAGAAGGTACGGAAGATGGGGAGGTAGAGGTACTCTAAGTTGTCAATCGATACTTATTGAAAGCGAAAATAGGTAAATTGATGTTTGAAAATAGGTAAATTGATGTTTCGTGCTCTTTCGATATTCGATGGCTTTTTCTGAATTCGATAGCTGGTTCTAGTCAGGGGTCAAATACTTAGGACATGGGACCCAAAATGTGGTATGCTATTAAAAATTGTTGAAGGCTATTGTACTTGAAGTGGTTAGGTTTCGGGTAATTTCCAACGTTTTTGTCGATCGGGAGTATGCATTTCTCTAATTTTTGTTCAAATCGGCCCAAAAATGTGGAATGCCTATGTCCTTTCGGGAGGAGTATTTGACCTCTGGTTCTAGTCAATCGATATAAATTTACAGTGTCTCTCCTCAGAATAAAGGCCTCAGTCGATCACCTTTAAACTTTTCATCTCATTTTGTAAATTAAGCAGTGTGATTTGGGTTTCAGTATTCACTCTTCCATTGCAGTACCTTCCCCCACTCGATCGTCTTCCTTCGGAGTTGATCGCGAGTGTGATGAACGGCCAATCACTGCAGGGACTGTCGCCCGAACAGATGGAACCCATCAAGCAGTACTATCTGAATACGGTAGGCCACGCCCACTTTGATCTTTGAACCTTTGGAGTGGAAGGTGAAGCTCCTCGCACTTGTTAGCCTTGTGACTATGATTCTTTGTACTGGCTGCGCCCTCTAGTTGGTCACTTGATCTTTGATCATTGATCTCTTTCCAGCTGCCCCTCGCTTCGTCCAACAGGACAGGCTCCGCCCCTTCCTCCTCCTCCGGTCTCTCTGCTTCTCCCTCCTCTCCCGTCATCCCCTCTCTCTCCCTCACTCCACAATCAATCGAGATGATGCGTCTCTTGCCCGCCGGCTACAATATCTCCCGAATTCCCGTTGAGGTACGGTAGATGGGGATACGGTTGGGTTACGGTAGGGGATTTAGTAGAGTTGAGGGGATACGGTAGATGCATGTGGTAGAATTACGGGCCGTAATTTACGGTAGGGTTGTGGAATACTGTGGGAACAAAATGATCGAGATGAGCAATGATAATGCAAATTTAATGTTACTTCATCGTAGGTGTTGCATGGATCAACCCTTGATCTTTGATTTTTCCATTTTAGATTATGAATGCGATTTCGAAGGGCGAGATGCCGGATCTGCGACTACTGCCGGCCGATCTGCAGGTGGCGCGCACTTTTCACGAAACATTAGACGCAAAGCAATTGATTTTTCACTCCAAACGCGAAAGTCGCGCACCAAACGGCGTTATCCCTTTGCAGGAGCACCTCAAGTCGAACACGGACAAGATGCTGCAGATGTTCCAGTCGGCGGCCGGAGGAGGAGACTCGACGACCAAGCAGGTACGGTAGAGGGTTCTGATCTTTGAACTTTCCGCTCCTCAAGTCGTTTCGTGCATTGGGAAAGGTATACCCTTTTATCCTTGTACTCTGCCGCAGTTACCTGAGTTGAAATTAGGTGATGGTGCTTTAGAAGTAGGCAAAAGACCACGCCCACTATGATCTTTGATCTTTCCGTTCCAGGATATTCGTGCGGTGCTGGAGAAGCTTCCGAAGTGGGAGCGACCGACGGGCGCAACGACTTACTCTCCGTACGATCTTAACGACGTGCGGACGGATGTAGAGGCGGATAAGGTACGGTAGAAGAGAGATACAGTAGGAAAGAGGTACGATAGAGAGAAGGGGTACGGTAGGATGTGGATACGGTAGGAACACTGCGCCCTCCTTCCTCCTTCCTACTAGGAAGGAGGAAGGAGGGCGCTGTGGTACGGCATAAGAGGTCGTGAAATTCCCGTTTTGCGGCCTAGGTTTCTGTGCAATATTTGTGCTTCATCGAATCCGCATATTTGCCAGGTTCCGATCGAGTTCAATCCTGGATTATTAGAATCGTTATAAATACTACAGGACTATTACATGGTCTAGGGAACAAGATTTGGCTGGAAACCGTAGTCGGGACCACAGTGACCTCACATGTGATAACAGGATCTGGCGAGTACAGTATCCCATCGTATCGATTTATTTGCAGAAGGCGGCGGCACAGGCGCACATGTACCGTCTGATGACTGCGGGCGTCATCGGTCTACTCGCACTCGTGAGTTTCTCGAGGGGATTACGGTATCGGGGGGAGTACGGTAGGCCATGTTACGGTAGCCTGGAATACGGAAGTCGATAGTTACAGTAGTAGTGGTTATGGTGATGGGGAGAACGGTAACGTGGATATAGTAGTCTATGGATACAGTGCCAGATCTTACAATGAATTATTTTAATTAATTAAATAATAATAATAATGAAGTAATCAGGTCTCGGTGATCGGCGTGGTGTCGATGTGCATCGCGCAGAATCGGAAGCTGAGGGAGGGAGAAATGGAGACGTCGAGTATCGATCAGATCAGGTATGAGGGGTACTGTAGGAGGGGATGGGTACGGTGAGGTGACGGAAGGAGTACGGTAAATCTGGGAAATCGATATTCTGAGAAGAGTACCAGTGTAATTGCTAAAGGGAAGGGTGAGATTGGAGTTCGGTTGGTGATGGAGCGTTTGTGTTTCACAGGATTGGTAAATGCTGGAGAGATGGGGAATTGGTAGTCATCTTGACAGATCGTATACGACAGTAAAGAAAGCATAATTTTCATTCTTATCGTTATTTCCCAGTTTTCGTTCATTTGAGAATTCCTTGAAATACTGTAGCGACATGATTTCTCCTTTCTTTACAGAGCGAACGCGAACTCGACGCCGACGATTCTCTCGCAGCCTCGCGATTCGTCGACGCACAACGCACAACGAGGAATCGTCCATCGACGATCTCCCACCCAGAATTTGTAGATGACGTCATCGTCTAGATTATGGTAATTGTCGTTGTGAGACCCTCCTTGATTATGGTAGTATCGATCAATAGGTTGTGTTTACTGTAGTGGTTCTAGATGATGTTTTAGATGATGCCATACTGTGTAATCCAAACACGGTAGTTGATAGTTTCACAAGATCTTTGTATAGTTTCGATTTTACAAATTGGTTCATAACTGTGCAATTTTAACCAGATTATGGTAGATATTCGTGTTTCCTGTTTCATGGATTGTTTCAAGTTGTCAGGCTAAGATATCGTGTAAGTAATACGCGTCGTACTAATTGTGTCATTCGATAAATTGCATTTTCAGAATATTTGATTGTCAGGATAAGATTTAGCGTAAATAATACGCGTTATTTCATGAGTCATCCGTGAAAGTGCAATAGACGCAATTTAGACAATTTTTATTGTTGAAGCCAGAGCAAGGTTCGTTGTTATCGCTGTTAGAGATAAGTGATAAGAGCAAAAATCAGCGATCAGAGGGGCGTGGTTTACAATTTGATTGGGGTGGGGAAATGATTCTTCAAGTCTACAGTGTCTCCTTGCTTGGACCTGTGAGATTTCCCGCAGTCACTGAAAATTATCGATTTTTCGGGGCGACTCCTTTTTTCAAATTGATTTTCCCGTTAGTAAATACGGAATGCATGCCAGAATACGATATTGGAATTCCAATAGCCTAGTTATTTCATCTGTTCTCTCGTCGTCTGCGCCGGTGAAATCCCTTCGTCAAAATAGCCATAGGCATCTCCTCCCCTCATCCTTCATCCCGGCCTGTCATCGTTGATTCCTAGTTGTTTTTCCCAATATTGCGAGAAAATCATTCCAGGCATTCACTTGAGACAGCATGCTCAGGATGGACTCCCCTTCTTCCCCTCCTCACCCTCTGTTCCGGCCGTAGTTCCCATCGTTCCATCGGCGGTCATCTCTTGGTCCGACGTCTTCTCCTGCTGTTTCGGCTGAAAAATGTGGTTAGAGATCAAAGATCAAACTGGCAACATCTCTGGTGTTGAATTCTCATCGTTTTTGGAGGTCCAAAATCAAAGATTTAGCGTATATTTTTGAAGATCTTTCGTTGATTTTCGACAGACAAAGATCAAAGGTCAGACGTCGTTCTCACCAGTTTCTTCTTGCTCGTCGATGTCGCTCCGCCCTTGCTCGCCTTCTTCTTAGATTTCTGAATTATTAAATTATTTTTAAAATTAAAATATGAAATTCACCTTGTCGTCCTTCTTCTCAGTCGCGTGACACGTGATTCTGAAAGTAAGAAACGTTGGAGATCAAAGATCAACTGGCACCTCTCATTCTTGTGACTAACTATCAGATACGATTTTAATGGTTTCATGCCAAAGCACTCTCACACTGTAGATATCTACGATTTCGACCACTACATCACTCCCTGCTCACGCGGCATATCAATTGCGTATGAAGATCAAAGATCAAATTGAATTCCAGGAATGGGTTCAAGTAGATGTTGTGGCCTACAGTACTCACGTTGCATCTCCCTCCGCCGTCACTTCGGCCACGGTTTGTGACTGTTCGGTCGTTTTGTCTGTAGACTTCTTCTCTGGAAAGATCAAAGATCAAAAACTAATTTCTTTCTCCTAAACCCACTTTTGACCCTCTTTCCATGCGACACGTTCATGGGCTGCAAAAAATAAATTTTGTTAATTTAAATAATATATTCTAAATTTATAATAAGCCTACGTCAGAGACGACTTTCTTGATCGTCTCGAGCACTCCGAGCTGAAATTAATGAAAATAAATATTAATTAATTATCGTTATTTACGAAATTCCTTAGTCGCAGTACGATAGCAGTAACAAGGTAGTCCTAGGAGTGAATCAGAAGCAATTATAGTGAGGAATCACTTCATTCTGATCGCCGTAAACTCCCTACTACCGTACCACCGCACGGAGGTTCACAGAGCGCCTTTCCCCACATTTAATTTTCACTAACTGCGGCGACTCCGCCCACTTAGGGTGTGAGAGCGCCACTCTCTCACTTTCCTACACTATCTCCCGCATGCAACGCACACGCAACGCACCCTACTGAAATAGGAGTTCGTCATTTTCATTCCAAATTGCAATAGATTCGGAACTCTTGCAACGAAAATTTTCGAGCGGCAATTTTTGAATCTTTTTTGTTTTTAGATGTTGGTACTGAGCGCCCGTGCACCGTACCCTCTTTTCATCCTTGCTGGTGTTCTTCCCCTCGAAGGGAGGCTCTTCTTCCACCATTTCAACGATTCGCTCGTAGTCATTAGCAATATACTGAAAATCAAAGATCAAAGATCAAAGAACTATCATTTTTCAAGAAACATGTACAAATGCTGTGACGCAATGAAGGTTCGTGCATGCAAAGATCACAGTTCAATGATCAAAGTCCAAAGATCAAAGACCAAATAACAAAGATCAAAGATCAAATACCTGGGGATTGCAGGCGATGAACATCGTGATGGTGCCGGCGAAGAGAAGAACTGGAATTATTTGCAGAATGTTTATCGTGCTCAGATCTTGTCCTTCCTTCTCGATGTACTTGGAGAGATCCTAAAGAATGAGAGAGATCAAAGATCAATTTCTGAAAATTGGGGGAAATATCAAAGATCAATTCGGTCAGGCAAATGGAGCAGACGAACCTTCCGCTTGCTCTGCCAGCGGTCCTTCATATGGCCTACGTTTGGAACGGAGAAGCGAGGACCGGTCATCTGAATGAGAATCGCGATCTTTGAAACGTGAGTGATCAAAGATCAATTATCCCTAGAAGATCAAAGATCATTCGCTCACCATATTCTCGCCCAATCGACGGCTCCTGAACGCGAGTTGGCACGTGTTGTCGAATACAGCGTAGAGATGGGATAGCAGTCTCTGAGATGCACCATTTCTCCCACCCGGAAAAAAAAGAGATAAAGAAAATTCGAACTAGTAATTTCGCCCACTGGGACAGACACATTCCAGAAAGTGGGTGTGGTTTCTATCACTTTCTTTCTTTTAAAATGCAACAGTAAGTATCTAGCACAGTAGGGTAAGCACTCTTCGTAGTTTTCATTTCACGTCATTGTAAAAAGTGGCTACTTTTGCCACTGCACAATGCTTTTTTTAAGTTTACTCTCCCCTTCAGAACTGTCGTTGATGGACACATACCTGTCGCTTCATTGCGTTGTCTTTGTGCTTCATAAGATTACTTCTTTTATTGTACGGCCCGAGCCAGTGAATATCGTCGTCTACGCCGAAACTACAATTAATTATGATTAAATTCGAAATTTTTCTTCAAAAGCAAGCTGATTTCACAGGGATTCATCATCACCGAAACTATGAAATATCATCAGCCACATACGCAGAAATAAAATCAATCGAATCGTAAGAAATCAGATGGGCCCTATTTGAGTTGTGGCGCCGAGAGAGCAGAAGCCTAGCCCGAACCAGTGTCACATTGTCTCTATAGCTCAAAATATGAGCCGCCGTCTCTTCATTTCGCACACTCTCTCTGGTCTCTCTGACCGGTGAGATAGTGTGAGAAATGAAGAGAGGGGGGCTCTAATTGTCTCACTTGATGCTGCCGCCGTTGCTTCCCAGGAAGAGGAGCGTCTCTTTCGCTTCGTGTTCGATATCACGACGGATCTGAATGAATTTGGGAAAAAAATTTGGGAATACGGGTCGACGTCTCTTCATTTCGCACACTATCTCGCGCGTCTCTGACCAGTGCAAAGTTTCCAGGAAGAAACAGTAAGCGAAATTGATGTCTTTGTCTTTCTCACCTCTTGCTCAAATATACTCTAGCTTAGGATCTATAATAAAGTACGGTGTGATTTTAGTGCCTCCCCCCCTCAGTGCCTAGTTGATCTTTGGTCTCATTTGATCTTTGGTCTCATTTGATCTTTGATCTTTGATCGCTTACCTGCAGGAATGGCGATAGATTTCCCCAGACGATGGGCCGGCACAGTCCCGACTTGCGCTTCATCGTTGACTGTAAAAATACATTTTTTATTATTTAAATTAATGTTTAATTATTAAATTTAAATTTAAAATAGTAAAATACAACGGACCTCCCGGAAGAGAGTGACGAGGAAGCGGGCCGAGTGCAGAGCCTGACGGATCTGAGAGAAGGCAAGTGAATGCGTCCCTTTGATCTTTGGTCTTTACACGACCAAAAATACCGACAATAAGCACATGGAGAGCAAGGTCTCCACTGTAGTTAGTAAGCCGGAGTTCATGCAATGAATGGCACTTCTTTACTTTAGTGCCCAAAGGTAGCGAGCTATTTTCTTCCTCGCTCACTCGATTACTCGCTTTCTCATTTCTCGCTGCCCACGAGTTGCGGTCTTTGGGCACTAAAATAAAGAATTGCCGCTTTCAGATGCCACTCACCAGCTGCATCGATGCGCAGACGTCTCCCAACGGCGGGTAGGCAAGCGATCCCGAGATGTCCAGGATGACCATCTCAAAAGATCAAAGATCAACGATCAACGATCGATTGGTCCTCACCAGCGCAGTTTGTCGCTTCAGCGCGCAGAGGTACGGAAGGTACTGCAATGAATGATCTTTGATTCGAAAAACTGATTTTTGATCTCTTCAAAATTGCCAATCGATTTAGATACCTTATCAGGCTTGCCTGCTGTCCTTGGATAGGTAATGTTGGTCATCACTGCCTGAATAGTACCAAATTGATTAATGAAAATTAATTCTAATGGGGAGATCAGAAACAGTCAGTTTACAATTTCCGAGATATCGAATACTCCCTACAATACACAATGATTGATACATAGAGATAAATGAATAGCCAGTTCGTGATAACCGACATACCGTATCCCTCACTACAATGCACAATGCTACAGGAAACCCAGATGGAGTTCAGTAAACATGTAGTCACTTTGCGATACCTATAATACCGTATCCTCCCACTCACAATCAGACTACACTCACTCAGTGACTGAACATGAAGATCAATAGAAAGTCAGTTTGCGATAGCTATGATACCGTACCCCCTACCACCTCACAATAGTAATAAGCGGCACGGCTTCTCTCTCGTATCCATCGGGAGGAGGGAAGTAAGTAGCGCAGAGATCGACAGCCGACGAATTCCGGGCTGTGTCGAGGAGCAGCGACATCGTTGAGAGGTCGGGAACGATCTGGAATTTGATCTTTGATCTTTGGTCTTTGATCCTTATTCTGATACGGGGTTGTTTCTCGGAGAGTGTGCGAAAGAAAGAGGCAATTTCTGGAGAGGCCATCCCTGATTTCAACTCACATTCTTTGCTGACAATATCACAGCCGATCCGTCGCTCTTGTCGATGGAGAGGAAGCCCGTGTCGTTGAACGGATTCACGAATGTGTCCGGCTGAGAGGGAGAGATTACGGT
Organism: Pristionchus arcanus; assembly: GCA_900490705.1. Lineage (NCBI taxonomy): Eukaryota > Metazoa > Nematoda > Chromadorea > Rhabditida > Neodiplogasteridae > Pristionchus > Pristionchus arcanus. The sequence goes on along the minus strand of LS484896.1, from coordinate 102,531 downwards.
AGCTTTCCTTTCGCGGTCAGTATTCCCTATCCCGGATGTATCCGCCACAGATGAACAAGGCGGTTCCACGTCATAAACACTATTCACGTTGCATCTACTATTCTCTATACTTCTACTAATCTTGCTAAGACCATGCCCATCCAAAAAGGCCGGTCTATTTGTCCCACACATGCACGACTACTCGCAGTACTCATCATTACCTGTGTCGTCTTGAGCTCTGCGTTGACCATCCGCTGCAGCTGCTGCCACATTCCCTGCAATACGGGGAAATGATCTTTGATCTTTCGAGGAGTGGCAGGTACGGCATTCACTTATGTAGTACAGTAATCATGGTAGGAAACTACAGTAATCAATTGACCGTAATCCTACAGTATTCTCACCAAATTTTCCATCAACTTCTCCTCGTCGACCTCGCGCGACGCTCCCGCATCGAGCCTGCAATTATTACAAAAATAATAATAAAATAAATAATAAAAATAAAGCAAACTAACGTGGAAAGAAGGGCCAGCGCGAGCAGGCTGACCACTCGACACGACCGCATTGCGGAGGAGTGAGGGGAGAGAGGGGAGAGGGAGAGGAGAGGGGAGAGGGAGGGGAGGATGCAAATGATTTTCATTCTCATTTTGTTCGCCTATGTTTCACCGTCCGAAGAAAGGCGAAGGCGTTGGACTCATGCTGATAGATCCTCAATGGCCGAATCCCAAAATGTGAACATTATTGTGAACTCTCAATGCAAACGATTGATGTTCATTACTGATTGTTAGCTCGGTTGTGCTAAAATAATTTTGGTAAATAAAAATAAATATAATTTCGTAATGCTTCCTCGCCAGTCAGAATGGACATTTTTTGGCCAGCTGAGCTTTGGATGGGTTTGGAAACGATCTATCACTCACCGTCTCACTTATGCACACTGATAAGAGATTGTGAGAGGGAGAGAGAAAGAGAGAAAGTGAAAGAGTCAATACTTGTCCATTGATTACTCACACTTTTATTGCTTTTTTACCTAGTGTTTAACTGATTTCAAGTTTTAGATTTCAATGGAGAACAAAGAAGTGAGCTTGATTTCTTGCCTGATCATTGAATTTCACAACACTTTTCAGAATGTGGGTTATTCTAAACTGTCGATTGGCTCAAGAGACGTTTACTTGAGGGCGGAATTCGATCCGCGGGAAATGTAAGTAATTATTTTCATGAACATTTTTTAAAATGCTTTCGATGGGAAATGGTGACCTTTCCTTTTGAGCACTGTGTCTTCTCTTCATAATGCTCTTGATTCAACATCACCACTTACTTTGACTGTAAAACGGCTGAATTTATCGAGTTCCATCCTCTCAGTTTCTGCTGAAATTACAATCAAAGTTGTGGAGACGGATCATAAATTGGTGAGGTTGATCTTTGATCTTTTCAGTCTTCTCTGTTTTCATGGTTTCAGGATCTCACGCTTACTCAATCATTGAAGTCAACGACTTCGGAATGGTCAATCATACTCGATTCATATCTCGAATTCTTTCCCTCAAATACTCTTTACATCTGTGCAGTATTCATGTCAGCCGAGCAATGAGATCAATAACTAATGATTTTCATTCATTTTCAGAAGTAAACGGGACGTTTCCGAGTTATCTCGGCAGATTGGGAAACTATTCAATCCCGTTCCAATAACCTCTGCCTATCAGGGATTCGGACAGTGAGCATTCTTGAGCTTTCTCGAGCTGAGAATGCAACAATTTTTCCAGGAACGCGTCTTCAAACAACGATCTTTTCCCAATTAGAACATGCTCAATAGATGTGATCTCGGCAGAGAATCATAAAGTGTACAAGGAAAGTAAAGAGGCGAGTTCATTATTATTTCACAATTTATCTGGAAAATTCAGTTGCTTTGCTTGCATTCGCTCTTCTTCACGGCGTTATTCTATCGATGTTACGATGAGAAAGAAGTCAGTTTAAATGCATGATCTGCGTGTCAAGGCAACCAAAAATACTATTGATCCAGGTCAGCAAATGCGAAGTTCACTCGATCGAAGGCGAAACCTTCGACATTTGCTCCGTGTTCGGAGGGCTACTGTCGGCAATGCACGGAAACTTCTCGCCAATGAGTACGATAATTATAAATCCTGAAATTATTTTTCAGTTTGCCCTCTAATCCTGGCTGATCGATACTGTATGGACGTCGTGAAGGCAAATCTGGAGGGATTCATGATCTCCTCTAACTTGAATGAACTCCCCTTTTCGAGTGGAATTGAGTGGATCAGAGCGTCGGATGCAACGGAGTGCGAGAAATTAATGGCCAGTATTTATTAGGGTTGAGAAATGGACTCCTAATTATTATGGACACTCCGCGCGTGCCGAATAAATACCGAGTAGTTAGCTTGCAACCATAGGTATAATTGATAATTTTTAGGGTCGTTTGATCGATCGAATGGGCCCTAACGACCTGCTGCGATGCTTCAAAGCACTGAATGAGAGCGTATCCGCGCCAACAAGAGTCAAGATCGTGGAGGCAGGCTATCAGCAAATTTAATAGAAATAAAACCATAATTTCAGAAACTGTACTCTCATGTGGAAGAAGAGAAGAAAGTGAAGGAAGAGGAGGAAAAGCACGCTCTCGCCGTTCAATCAGGTCCTTGGACGAGGAGAAAGTAAGTGTGCCAATCAGGGATGTGCAAAAATTTAACGTATCTCCCATTTCGCAATACTCTCTCGCTATCTCTAACCGGCGAGAGAGCATTACGAAATAAGAGATCGTTAAATTTTTGCCCGCCCTGGTGCCAATGCAGAAAAGATGTTGGAGCCTGCGCATTTCAGAGATCGCGCGTATCTCTTGCCGAGGAGGAAGTTCAATATTTCATCCATGTTTGATCAGCAATAGCCATGAATGATTTGAGTAAAGATAATGTATTACATTCGAAACTACAATCTAATCAGCTCTTTATTGCTCCCCATATTACACAATTAATCCGACACGGGCATTTCACTACCGGGGACGACTGCACTCATTTGATGGGTGGTACGACGGGAAGAATTCTTCTTGAACTTGCACCAACAGATGACAACGACGATTAACCCGCAGACCGCCGCAACAGATAACCCTCCGAAGATAGCGAATATGGTATCGACCGAGAAAAGTTCTATGTACGGGACTGAGACTCCTCCACCTGCAATAAATAATTTATTTTCTTGGACTTTACTCACGAGTCGTAGATAGTGCTTGAGCTTCAAGGTAGTTTAAAGCGGAATGGAAATAAATAAATAGGAAATAACTACCGTTACGCGCGTGGTTCAAGCAGGAATCTCTTGAGGAAATAGCTCGCTCTTCTCCTGATGGTAGTAACAAATAGAAAGCGGGTGAATTTTCTCCCGGTTTCAATCGGCAAGTGGGAGTTGTTCGCAGTCTATGATATTTCCCTTCTGTTTCGTGAATGAACCATATTCGGCACTGAAAATCGCATTTTGGTGATATCATAGATAGCAAAGTGTAAACATAAAACCTGTAAATTGTAGTAATGATAAAAATGTTTCTGTTGTTCGCTTGTATTGACAAATCGTTTCCAAACCTCCAGTTTCGCAGCTTCCGCATCGGTTCCTTCAGTGTACGTGGGGCAGATTAATCTTGCTTCTTTACAAATTGTGCCACACTGGGAGTCTTCACATCTGCACTCTTCACATTTGGTTGGATTCTCGCAAGTTCTGTTAACTGAACATTATCATTATTGAAGTTCCAGCAAAACTAACTAACTTGGGACTGCGCAGAAAACGGAAACTTCTTTGGGATCTACAAATGTTGTGCGGGAAGGATCGCCTGAATTATTTAAAAAAAATTGTTTTTCTTTAAATCAAAAATATAACCTTTCGCTTTGTAGTAGTATGAATTTCCACTTGAGCATCCGAAACTATCGAGATCTTTGATCGTTCCATTATGAAAAGCTCTGAAAAAAACATTATTATATTTTTGAAAGCGACCTATTTCGATTACTTCAGTGTATATGTGAAATTTCTTGCATTGAAGTTACTGCAGTCCAATTGTTGAGTGGCATTGTAGCCTTGTAGCACCTTGTAATAATCGATATGATGCAAAATAATTTGTTTGAGAATAAAATAAGCAATGCGGAAGGGCTCACGGATTCAATATGATAATTGTCTAATGAATTCAATTCGTTGAGATTGTACAAACATGAGGACTGATCTGCATTTTTTTTAGGTGATGTTTACAATCGAAACAAGACTAAAGCACAGTAACCTCCACTGCCACCGATGATTAGAGCAGAAATACTGAGAAGCAAGAAGATCTGCAGAAACAATTATGCCTAGCTCTCTCAAAGAAAACAGAGACAAAAAACACAAGAAAATAACGTAAAACTTTATCTATCAAATAGATTCATAACCCACCATACTGTAGAAAGAAATTGTCTAAGCGACCAATCAAAATAGAAGAAATAGAATAAAATGAAGCAGGAGTGAACAATAACACTGAGAGTAAACAATAACAACAACAAGTTACATACTTGTAAACATACTTGTATAATAATTATAACTGCATTTGGAAACATTTAATTTCTTGATTACGCACGCAGGTAAAAGAAAGATTTCGTGTAGTGAAGTCATTGTTACACTTTTATTCCATGTGTATGAAATTATTCTTTTTTAAGTTATATTAATAGATTTTCGCTCGTTAGTAAGTACTCCTTACTGATCTCTTGTTCATTTCAAGGCAATTCAGACTTTCCCGAAAGCTAATAACAATTTTTTTTCCATACACTACAGCTACGCAAGTGTCTCACTTTACCGCACGGATCCCCATTTCGCCAAATTCCTTTTTTTCGCCGACTGGACCTAACGACCCTCGCACTTTACTACTATACACCTTTAGTCGTCTGGGCCTCCCTGCCAAGTGTGGTCTCTAGTAGTCTCCAACCTGATAGAGATTCTTGTAAAGAAACAAATCCAATTTCCTCGTTCGTCTCCAACCAACCCGTCTACTCTCGTCCCTCTGCTCGTCTTGATTCTCCTAGCTACGCTTTCTTTCTCGCCATCTCACTTCTCTGTATCTCCAAAGTTCTCTTGCACTCTACTCGGAAATCTGTTCCCATGGAAATTACTCGCCCTGGGCCCCTTATAAGGCCCAACTTCCAGCGGCTTTTCTGCAGATTTTAGATAGTTCCTTTATCCCGACAGCTGGCCTTACCAGCGGGTCTAGCTTACGACTGTAAAATGCCGTTATCCACCATTTTATCCACCATTATTCGCAAATCGATATCCAATTATTTGCCTGCTTACCGTACCCCTCTGATTACAGTAATCTCGACCACCATGGCCATTCCACCGGAGATGATCGAGCGTGCGAAGAAGTTGCGGGAGGCCCTCATGGTAATACGGAAGATTATCGATTGGGCGATAGTTATCGATTTCAGGCCAACCCATCCATTGCGGATGACCTGATCTGCAAGCTGAGTGCAGGCGCGCAAGGACCCGCGAGACAGGTATACGGTAGCTCAGGGATACTGTAGTCAGGATACGGAAGCAATTTCGATTTCCAGATTCTTGCGGTCTTCACGGGCGACGACTCCAACCCGGCCGGTATGAAGGAGCAGGTACGGTAGTCTGATTACGGTAGTCGATTATCGATTTCCTGTTCAGATCGACAAAATCCATGCCTCCCTTCCCGCCGATATCAACAAAGAGCTCGAACAGCACCGAAATGACTTGTCTGACAAGCTGGGACTGCCTCGCATGCCCTGATAACTGATCTTTGATCTCTAATCTCCCCTTAATTCCCCTACTCACCCCGGACAGTTCGAAATATAGGCAGCCGTCTCTCTGTTTAGCATTCTTTGGGGCAGAAAGTGTGCAAAATGAAGAGACGCTGCCTGTATTTCGAACGGTCCCACCACTTCCCTCGCGTAGGACAAAACAATCAGTAGAGATAGAGCCGAGTTGTCGTGGTCATTCCCCTGTGCATCGTCTCATTAGCGATCGGGAAAGGCCTTCGACCGGATAGCTCTGAAGACCCCCAATCCCCTTTTTCGACCCCATGTACCCCCTGTGATGCTTCGTTGTTCGGTAGTTGCGTCGACGTTGAATAAATACAAGTAGAAGATGCCTTCTCGCAATGCAATTAGTGGTTGAACAGAAGAAAGATGTTTGAAGGATAAAAGGAGACGCAATAAAAGAATACACTTAGACTGTAAATATTGCTGGCCGTTAAAAATATGTTTCAAGTGAGTCTTATAGCGTTAGTCTAGACATGCCGAGGATTTTTCTTGTGCCGCAGACCCAGAAAAATAGACCACATTGAATTTCTGTAGTGAATGACTGGAACAAAGATTAAAATTTTGGAGTTGAACATTTGATTTCCATCCGTGCATATTCGATCCGTACATGAACTTTCTCCAGCTTTAGTCGAAAGGACCTCATTCATTCTGTCCATTATCCCTCGACGGAGATTAATGGGCAGGGTAGACCTATAAACGGGCACTATGGCCATTGCGTATTGGTCTCTTGGCCGCTCTCTTCATTCCGCGTTCTCTCTAGGCCCTCTGCCAACTAGAGAGAGTGCAGAATGAAGAGAGTTCCTCGTCGCCTCAAAGCCTTGGTCTTGAGTATCGACCTTCGATCTAAGTGATCCTGAAACGATGAGAAACGGGCTCATTCAACACAGAAAAGGCACTTTTTCGATTACAAATCTTTTAACAATCACAATTAGTTGTAGGAAAAAATCAATCAAGAAATCTCAGCGTCATTGGCGATACAGGTCTCCTCGATGACATGGGAACATCGAGAATATTATTGGGGAACTTGATCGGCGAGAGGGGAGTAACAGGGCGGATGGGGTGCATGGGCACATCCAGTACGTGATTTGGATACATGGCTGTTGAGGGAGGACGAGAGGTTCGCCATTGGAACAGACCGAGCACTGCTCTGAAAAATCATCTTTTTATCGGAATAAAAACATTGCTTACTCGTGATAGCTCCTGATGTGAATCACCACAATTATGGGGCTGATGAGCGCCGGAAGCTCTACTATCTAAAAGTTAGTTGTTTTCATCATGAGAGAGGGAAGGTCAGACTCACAATGAACGTAGCCACCTCCAACCCCGGATCATTCACGACATCTAATGCTCCCAGAATGTAAATACTTATTCCGAGAAGGACCAGGAACGGTAGCGCTGATTGAATTGTTAGTATCTGAAATATCAAATTGATTAAAAAACATTACTCAATTTTCCTTCCCGTCAACGTGTCTGGCAAAATCGAGAGATGTTTCATGGTTGAAACTTACTGTGATAAACTGTTTGTGCATGTGTTTCGTATGTAGACTCATGGCTTTCGACTTTCGCTCGAGCAGACGGAGAATTAGAGACCTCAAGGAGGTTATTATCGATAGAGTACTAAATAAAATAAAACTGTTTTCTCAAATCACACACATTCTCTCGATGTTCTGAGAGGCGAGACAGTGTTTGCGAAATAGTCAGTATTTCGAACTCTATTATTATCGACCAGCGAGTTCCTTCAGTGGAGTCTGTTAGTCTTGTGTGGAACTATACAGCTTGGTACAACAAGTCACGTTTTTTTCATAAAAATGCGTGGCAAGCTTTTTTTTCTAAATCTCGGCAAGTCAAAAGACAGTACCGATAAATCCAGATTACAAGAAACAGGGGAGCTGGGCAGCCAAACACGAATACAATCAGTGTCATCTTCGCTGGCGTACGGGCGGGCTTCGTTCCTGAATTTATGTTTAATAACATTATATTCGATTAGAAACTCACCGATGATTACTGCTCCCTCATCGATGTAATTTGGATGATACGTTTCCAGTTCGGGAATGAGTTCCGAAAGATCGGCTTTCGAATATAACAAGGAGAGCTGAATACAATTTCGTTTAGATTGACAATGCAATATCCTAGAGATGTATCGATAAGTGTAGCTGAAACCGACCAAAACAAGCGCAGCCGGAATGAAAGCGCCCATCTGCGCCACAATTATCCGTTTGATGGTGATGTAACCGAATCGTAAAATCCAGTAGCGAACGCCGAAGGAAACGAGAACTGTGACAAACTGAAGAGCAATTCAGAAAATATGATAATTTTGATAAGAATAAACATACCGTGACTACATTCGAGGCCAGAAACGCCGAGTAGAAATAATAGCAGATATCAGGTGACGCAAATGCGCACGGCCCGTAGGCGAGGTAGATCGGACTCCACCCGCAGGGAACTGCCCTAACAAAGCATTTTTTCGAAATCGACGCTTTTTGTGTGATGGAGACAAGGAGGAATCGTGCTGCTGACCTCAACATGGTGCTCAGCGAGCAAACGGAGATCAGAATGTCGAAGAAAGCGTGGAGTTTGAGCAAAAGAGAGAACGAACGGAAGGATTCCGGAGTGAATCTGAAGTTATTTGAATTATAGAGGATTGAAAATTTGGACTGAATTCATTATTATGCTGTGTCCAAGTTTAGAAAATATTAATAAAAGCAGATACCTCGCCATGACCATCATGAGCAGCGTATTGAGCACGAGTGCAGTAATGGCGAGTGCCGTGTGAAGGACAAGAATGAAGTTGAGGATGACCATTCCGAATCAATCAATCAACCAATCTATCAAATCAGGCGATAACGCTCTGATTCAAAGATTCGCACTAAAGTTCCACTTCTCTAGAAGAGATAACTAGTGAAAATCAGGGGTTGGGACGCTGTTGAAGTCATACGGAGCGAAATTGTAGACTTTGAAATGTTCGACATGAATTAGACGAAATTTGGTTGTTGTGATTGTAGCGTAGCCGTCGGGTAAGAAGTGAATGTTTCACTGAATATTTCGGAAGAAAAAACAGACTGAAAATTTGTGAAAATGCACGTTTTATCTCAGTTTTTAGTTATGACATCATAGACTACTTTGATATGATAATGACAAACTATGGGACAAAGTGCGGACAAGGGAAGGGACTACCTGATTTTGATTCACTTCTCTTCTTAATTTACACAAATTTGATTCAATTATCGATAATCATTATTTTGCGGACAATGATCCATTATGCATCTGGATTAGTTCAATTCCGCAATTGTTGCTGAATCGACGCATCGCGATCGGTTGTATTGCTCTTCCATCTGTTGTTTCTCCACTCCATCATGAGAATGGTATCCATCCTTCGGTATTTCTTCGATTTTCGGCCCAACGATCGCAGAGTATTCCCTTCCTATCATTCGTATTTCCTCTACCTCGTCCACATTCAGAGCTGTTGTTGTCGGTGCCAAAAATCGAAGAAGTATCGTCTTCATCAATCATCATCTTCCTAATCAGGCCGTCAATCCGATGGTTGCTGCTGTCATCAGTGCAGTTGTATTCATTCTCGCAATGTTCACTACCATTCCAGCTCTGAGCAGCAGTCTCGGCCTCGTGAGTGAATTGTAACGTTACCGGATCAGTCTCAGTTCAAATCTCACCGATCAGAGAGGCGAGAGAGTGTGTGAAATGAAGAGACGGCGCCCAGCATTTTGATCTCTAATTTCTGTACTGCCGTAAACAATTTTTCTTCGCCGTCTCTCTCACCTTCTTGTTATAGATATTTATTTTCTTATCTCTAACTGTCATAGTGTGAGAGATCACGTTAGTTTCGATTCTGATCTTGAATCTTTAGCGAACCAATGATCATCGTGAATTGCAGCCGTCGCAGCCGCTGCAGCAGACTTTGCTGGAGCTGCAGAGTCATCTGAAGCTGCAGCAGGAGGAGAAGGCTAAACCACTGGTAATCTCTATTGTATCACACTCATTCATCCTGCTTGTAGACCCTGGAGGAGAAACTATTGAAGGCAATCAAATTACTGGTAAGTGAAATTTGTCTGGAAAACGACTTCATATAATACTTTCAGGACACTCAACGTGGTCGAAAGCACTTTCGCAATTTGACTCGCCTTCGGATATTAGAGGTATACCGTAACTGCTGAAAGAGTTTTAAAAATGTTACGCTTGTACAGGCTTTCAAATACCGTGAAAGTCCTTTCGAAATAATCAATGGTGTTATCGTCGGTGCGTGTACTTATTAGGACTTTCAGGATGAAGACTTCGTCTCTTCGTTTCGCGTGCTAGATATCTCCTCATTCTGTTCTTTTTTTCTACGAGGAATGAAGAGACGAATGCTTCATCCTGTCCCACTTCTGGAGCACTGGTACTGCGTTCACTTTTTGCATTTGCAGGAAATACCATCGAATCGGAGTCTCTGAATCTGACAATTGCACAACGTTTTGTGAATACTGTAAGCAAGAATCGAACATTCAGTTACCGTGCTGAAACTGAAGGAAAGAAAAACTATAGAATCATTATGGAAGCTTGGAATGAATTGGTGAGAAAGAGGTGAAATAGAGTATCTAGATGTTAAATGTATTTCAGGAGGGACATCTCACAGTGGCAAATGGATATACAATCAACGATGGCAAAAATAAAACCAAAATTCGATTCGGATTTATTAGAGAAAGTTAGCGTTACACCAATCTATTTGTTCTAAAATCAATGATTAACATAATCAGGCGAATCCATTGCTATCTCCTCTATTGAAAGTCTCTGTCTTCGAGTGAAAAATCTCCCAGCGTCGCTTCTTCGTAAAATATTTTTATTTTCATATCAAATATTCAATTCATTTGTTCAGTAACAGAATTCGAAATGATCGTGTCTCCCCTTGATGTTTCTCATACAAAATTTTACTATGTATGTCTCAGGTCATAGTTGATGCCTATCTAAACTGAACAATTCAGGATTATGGTCAGGCCATTATCAGCTTTCGATCTCTTGATGCAGCCAAAAAGGCCGCATTCATGATGGACAAGTTAGTCGTAAGAGGAACAATGATCTCTGTTAGACCGGTTGGTTCATCAAATTATTAAATTGAACTAATATTTATATTTGAGATGGACGTCAAACTTGTTTCTCGCCCTACCAAGTAGAAGAGTAGTCCACAAAAGAATCGAAACAATTGTTATAGCCGAATAATTTGATTGGAATAAAATTTTTAGAATTTTTATCTTTTTATGTGTGCTGTTCCTTTCATTATGCAAATTTAAAGTCATAGAAAATAATTCTGAGAACTCGAAAATGTAATAAGATTTGATGCATGCGGTAATAAATGCACTGTTCGACACATATTCGAACGATACGATCGATTCTTTGAAGAAAGAAACTGACGGAAAATATATAAAAAAATGGATACACAAATTTTCACAATCAATCATAATTTACAGGCGGCTTTTCGCTAATCAAATAAGTGGTCTCCTCTTGATTTTGATGATCCATTCGTTTCGCATTGGTGACATCTTTCCGATAGAATCGAAGAATGAACAAGCACATCACTGTACTGATCACGGGCATGAACCATGTGTAGAGGAAGGTCTAATTGTAAATATTCAATTCAAAACACAAAAAAACGATATGAACAACCTTCTGAAGCGCTGCCAAGTGGTCCGCCGGATCGGTTGCATCTCCTCGGAAGAAGTCGGATATCTAATCATTTTTCTATAATTTTTTCATTTACCGTTTCCTAAGCTTACAGCAGCAAGAATTTGTGCCGACGGCAGGTTGAATAGTGCAAGCATCAGCTTATGGAGCGCAAATGCAGAAGCTCGTTGATTAGATGGAATTGTGTTCTATAAAGGGAAACCGCTGTACTTCCCTTGATAATACGGGCAAAAAAACTTGTTGCAACTTACAAGCGTGATTTGCTGGTTTATAAGCGTGATTCCACACCCGGCAGCTCCATCGACAAGACACATTGCCTGCGAATAATGATTTTCATCTTGTTGAAATGGGATTTCAGCTCACCATAAATAGCGCGAAACTCGTAGAAATCGCCTGTATCTCCGTTATGTAGCACAGTGTCTCGAGCGAAGAGCATACAATGTAGACCATAGGGATAGCGAGTGATGTTGGCGAAATGAGGCTAAACAAGCCGGAGCCAGCCTCAAGTGACTGAAATGTTGCGCATTATGAACAAATTAGCGTGCAAATTCACATGAATTGCGTAGGGCACCAGAAACGCTGCAACGAGCATTCCGATAAATATTGCAATGGACATTGTAGATGATATTCTGAAAAATATTGTCGATTTTCACAAAGGGTTTCTATCAAACGCACACGGGATACGATAGCCCGAAATACACGGAAGGGAGTGATTCGAATGCGTAAAGAGCCATCGACGGTAGCCAAAATGCGAGCGAATTTGAGTAGAACATGGTAATGCATTGAGATAAGACCATGAGCAAGTTTGAAGGGCTGAAATATTCTATTATTTTCATATTCTATAAACTCACATCAGTAGGACGCCGACGGCATTTTTCAATGCTGAAACTGGATGAGGAATGGATGTTTTGGTGCTCGATCTCAGGAAGAATGAATTAGAGATAAGGAGTGGAATGGCGAGGGTAGGAGAGATTATCAGGGCAATTCTCCATCCATTGTCGTTTGCAACGAAGATCGAGTTCACCGTTGAACAAGCGAGACTGGAACTTCAAGTCAGCAACGATATAATTAGGCGAAATTTACATAGCAATCGATTCGCACACGATATTTGCTGTTAGCGCGCCGGTGAGGTATTTTCCTGAAAAAAAAGAAAAAGGGGTACCATTGTTGAATTTTAAAACGAAATCAAACCTTTGAAATGCTCAGCTTGCATAACAGTTATGAGGATACGGAAGACTTCGCCGATCATTGAGTCGAGTGATCGCAAGATAACAAATAGCTGTTAATTCATGTCTCATGTAATTATAACATTAAAAATTCACCAAAAACTGATCGGACGTGACCAGAATCGAAGCGAAATTGAATATAATCCAGAGTCCTAAGGAAGACAGAAACGCCGCCCTTGAAATGATTTGTTTTCCACTCGACTCTATTATTATTAATACTTTTTTGGGAGACAATCACCAAATAGCCACATTCCAGCAAATGCGAAGCCATGAGAGATGGAATTCGAAGTCTGCATGAAGTATTCTCGAATTTATGAATAATGTTTGCCAACCTTCAGCCAAGCAGCATCTGTATCAGTTAAATTGAAATCGCTCTGAAATAATGGCAGAAGACCTGAAACTATTCATTGATAGCTTTCCCGAAACGATAACCATAGATAAAAATGAACGCACCGCTGAGACTGAATGAACTATACGAAGACATCATTAACGTGAAAGGTAGAGTGATCATAATGATCCATTCGCGCCATGATAACATCGAAAAAAATCATCAGAAATGAAAAATAAATTGCGGCCCAACCTTTTCAGTGGTGTATGAGATCTGAGTAGGGTCAACGAGAGCACAGGGATTGCTTCGGGAATCTCTTATCGGATTGTAAGTATGTCAGCGTCACAAAAAGATGAGTCACTTTCCCAAGTTCGGTTCTATCCTCAATGTTTAATTCTGATAATGCTTTTTTCTAAACAAAAAATATCAGGTGTCTGATAAATTTGATGCGAACGTTTTTGCTTTGATGTTCTCCACTTTTCCATTGGTCTGTGATCATCACTCAATCATGATAAGAAGGTGTCTGTCATACGTGGCGGAATGAAGAAACAGATAGGCACAATTGCAACTGTCGCAGAATATGTTTCTTTCAGGATTGCGGGATCAGTTTCAAACACTTATATTTATCACTTTACTTCTATCATAACTGAAAGAAGGGGCAATCATTTTGGCGATTTCCAGTCGTAAATTTGTCGCTTTTCAATGATCAATGGCTCCGTTTCCTCCAGAGATTCTCGATCGATTTGTTTGGCCCTTTGTACATCATTCTTGTAGAATCGGAGAATGAACAAGCACATCACTGTACTGATCACCGGCATAAACCAAGTGTAGAGGAATGTCTTAATTGTAATATTTGGCTGATAACATACAATAGGAGCAATATCACCTTCTGGAGTGCTTCTAAGCGGTCCGCTGGATCGGTTGAATCACCACGGAAGAAATCGGAAATCTAAAGAGTAGTTTCTTTACAATTGTAGCTCATTTGAACTTACAGCTGCAATTATTTGAGCGGATGGGAGGTTGAATAGAGCAAGCATCAGCCTATGAAGTGCGAATGCCGAAGCACGTTTACTGGACGGGACTGTGTTCTAGAAGTTGAAGAAATCTGCTAATGAAATCCGATTTGATTCCTTGCATATAACTTACAAGAGTGATTTGCTGATTGTTCAACGTTATGCCACAGCCACCTAGCCCATCAATAAAGAACGCGACCTGTGAATAGTAGTTGTACTTTGAAGTATAGGAACAAATCTAACCACAAAGAGTATGAGATTTGTCGAAATCGCTCGAATCTCCATGAAGAGGCACAGTGTTTCGAGTAAAGAACACACAATGTAGACCAAGGGGATAGCTAGTGCAGTTGGCGGTATGCATCCGAGCACACTATTTCCCGCTTCGAGTGACTAAAATATTTTTAATCATTAATCAAATACGACATTGGAACATTCAATCATACATGATTTGCATAGGTCACAAGAAACGCAGCTACAAACATGCCTACAACTCCAGCAATAGTCGTCATTGTTGTGATCCTGTAAAGACAATTATTTTTCATCAATCACATATCGAACCTACACCGGATATGAGAGTCCGTGGTAGACGTTGGGAAGTGATTCGAAGGCGTACAATATCAAGGAGGGCCACCAAAATGCGAGGTTTAGTTGATAAAACATGACCACGCATTGCGAAAGAACCATTAGCACGTAGGACGGACTGCAACATTACCACCTTATCACAGAAAAAAAAGGAAGGTCGCTTTGAATCTTACATGAGAAATACGCCGATAGCATTTCGCAGAACTAAAGTCGGATGAGGAATGGACGGGGAAGTTGTCGTTCTCAGAAAGAAAGTATTGGAGATAAGAAGTGGAATGGCGAGAGTAGGGGAGATGATCATGGCAATCCTCCATCCACTACCATTAGCCACGAACATTGAGTTTACGGTAGAACATGCGAGTCTGAATTATCACATCACCTATTTATAATTATCTATTATACTATTTCTAAATAATATTATTTTATAATATTCTTTTAAAAAGTACAAAACGACAGCTTCTCCGACGATATTTGCAGTCAGCGCAGCGGTAAGGTATTTGCCTGCGATGAGAACACCAAATACGCTGAGGATGAAATGAGAATCAAACCAGTAAAGTGATCAGCTTGCATGACAGCAATAAAGATGCGGAATACTTCGCCTATCATGGACTCGAAAGATCTAAGAATGAGGAACAACTGAAACATTACGCAGTCTTGCTATTCGGATTAGTAAAAGTTTTTACCAAATACTGATCTGATGTGACGAGAGTTGTAGCAAAATTGAATATAATCCACAACAATAAAGAAATCAGGAAGGCTGCCCTGTAAACATGTCTGATTATGTGATAAAACACGGGCTTCATACTTTTTAGGCAGAAAATCTCCTAGTAGCCACATCGTAGCGAACCCGAGTCCATGAGCGATTGAATTCGAAGTCTGAATTTACTAAAGCTGACAGATCTTAGAAATATAGTTTCTACCTTCAACCACGCAGCATCAGTATCAGTCAAGTTGAAATCTTGCTGGTACAAGGGCAAGAGACCTGAATCGCGTTTTAGAAAGGAACACAAAGACAGTACCTCCGAGACTGAAGTTGCTGTATGAGGACATCATCAGTGTGAGGGGCAAAGTGACCATTACGATCCAATCGCGACATGATAACTTCTAGAAATTTTTATTATGGATAGAAAAAGTCGACATCAGCCTCAAGTAAAATTATATACACTTTCAGGTAAATAAATTTGTCCGAATAAAGAAAACAAGAATGAAAGAAAGAAAGAAAAGCCGAACCTGTGCAATGGTCATTAATCCGTTAGAAATGGGTCAGAAAGTCGTATGATTTCTTGGGGCAAACGTTATCTCTTTCTGGTTTCATAGGCTGTCAGAAGATTAGAATCGTTTTGTGTCAATCAGTACTTCTTGTTTCTAAGCTCACTTCTTCCTTGACTTATGCACCAAATCTCTCGTGTATTCTAGAAGTGATTTCATAGAAATAGTAGTCCGAACTAATAGGAAATCTTCAATTATTATAGGTTTTTGGTCATCAAAGAAGTGACTAAAACACAGCTCAGATAAGATGTGGAATGAAGAAATAAGCACACAACAATTGCAACGCACGCTGAATTTTCTCTTCTTTTTCAGGAATGCATCAGTTTCAATCGTTTTCATTGTTTTATCACTTTCAATATTGATCCTTTTTTTCATTGCGTCAGATTAACGGTTCTCATTCGTTAATTATCTTTCCTTTTATTAGTGATGTTGTTTCTTCCTCGGTATCGCGGTCGATTTTCTTTGCCTTTTGAACATCAGTCTTGTAGAATCGAATGATGAAAAGGCACATTATTGTACTGATCAGCGGCATGAACCAAGTGTAGAGGAATGTCTGAAGAATAATTTATTTATTTAGGGAAAGATGAACTCGTCTCTTCATCTCGTGAGCTCTCTAATCATGACCATTTTATGTGTGAATTATTCTTCATTCTGACACTCTTAGCTATTCACCTTTTGCAACGCATCCAATCGGTCTGCCGGCTCTGTAGAAACGCCGCGTAAATAGTCCGATATCTGCAATTTTGGTTTCGTATCGTTCAATGAAAAAGGAAACACTTTTAATATTGCTTACAGCAGCAAAGATCTGCGGTGCGGGCATGAGTCCGAGCGAGGTTGTAAGTCGGAGCAGCGAGAGAGCGGAGGCTCGTTGACTGGCCGGAGTCGTGGTCTGAAAATGGTGCCTTTTCTTTTGAAATTCATTACAATGCTCTATCCGTTTCGGAGTCAAGACTATTCCCATAACGGAGAATAGTTCGTGGAGAGAGGCTCACAAGTACGATCTGCAGATTATTCAACATGATTCCACTGCCGGCGATGCCATCGACGAGGTACGTTGCCTTAATAAAGTGATAAATCAACAAACAATTAGTTTTTAATCACCGCGAAAATCGGGAAAATCCGAGTGACCATCGTAATTTGCGTGATGTAGGAGAGAGTTTCGAGCGTCGAACATGCAGCGTAGACGAGTGGAATGGCCAGTGCGGTGCTGGATTGAAGGGACTGAAATATGCACACAAAAATGGTCGAAATATTGTGCTATTTAATTTTTCTGAGCTCTACGATTTTCCAGACTTCTATATCTTTTTTTATAGAAAAAGCAAAGGCTGAATATTCAAACCTGAGTGAGATAAGGCACCGCGAAACCGCCAACGAACATTCCTCCGAAAGTGAGTACGGCTGTGAGAGTGGATACGCTAAAAGTATTTTTTAAACCGAGCAAAGCATATACATCGAATTGTGTAATCAGCTCTATGTCCTTTCAACGCAGGATTGAAACTTATCTCAACTCTTCGGAAAGAATTTCTCGATTTCCTTATTCGCAAACCCTCTCACTTTTGCATCCTTCTCTCGCTCTTACGACGCTCACACAACGACATGATATCGAAAACATGCAGAAGAACTTACGCTGGATAAGATAGTCCTAGGAAAACTTCAGGATACACCTGGGATGAGTACAAAACGATGGATGCTAGCCAGAATGTCAGGTTCATCGAGTAGAACATTGTAACTGCTTGCGAAATGATCAGCAGTAGGTAGGAAGGGCTGAAGTTGTTGTGG
The DNA here is from genome assembly GCA_900490705.1 of Pristionchus arcanus. Lineage (NCBI taxonomy): Eukaryota > Metazoa > Nematoda > Chromadorea > Rhabditida > Neodiplogasteridae > Pristionchus > Pristionchus arcanus. The sequence continues at coordinate 84,899 of LS484896.1, read as the reverse complement.
ATTTGTTGTGTATTTACTGTTACTTCATTATTGAATTCAAAATAAATTCATCTTATGTCATGCAATTTTTCCACAAATCTCCATCGAGACTCACATTCCCAGTACTCCGAGCGCATTTCGTACGATTGAGGTCGGTTTGGCAACGGACACGCTCGGTTTCTGTCTCAAAAATATGAAGGAACAGACGAGGACAGGGATCGTCAGCGATGGTCCGATAATCATTCCCCATTGCCATGGAAGATTGTTCTCGACGAAGATCGAACTGATGATGGGAGCGAACAGTCTGAAGAGTTTTTTCTGTATTTTTTGCACGAATTGGAAGGGTGTAATTGTGAAATCAGTTCGAGTGAATAATAAAGTTCTAATAAATGGGACTTACAGTGCAATCGATTCTCCGACAATATTTAATGTGAGAGCGCCGGTGAGATATTTGTCTTGAAGAATAATTGTTCATTTCTAATGAAGAACTTGCCCCTTTACCTTTGAAATTTTCAGCCTGGATAACATTAACGAGAATTCGAAATATCTCCGCGCACATTGATGCGAGCGCACGGAAAATAACGTAGAGCTGAGAAGTATAGTAGTGATTTGATTATTCTCAGTCCAGTCACGATAGTTTTCGGCACACACCCAGAACTGATCAGGTGAGACAAGAATAGAAGCGAAATCGAGTAGAATCCACATCGTTACTCCCAGTAGCAAGGTTGTTCTGAAATGGAGGTCACTTTTCTAGAAATAAGGAAATTCCAAACTTTTTGGGCAAGAAATCACCGAGGAACCACATTGTAGTAAATGCGGTAACATGAGCTACGGCACCGAAAGTCTTAATAATTTTTTTTTGGAACGTTAAGAAACGAGTTCGAACCTTTAGCATCGCAGTTTCTGAATCACTCGTGGCAAAATTCGCTTGGACGAGCGGTAACAGTCCTGATATTTGGAACTTATTTATGAACAATGAAACGGTAAATACCTGACATGCTGAAGTTTGTGTACGAAGTTAACATAATGAAGAAGGGAAGAGTGATCATAACTGCCCATTCTCGGTATGATACGCGCTGAATAGAGATGTTAGGACGAAAATCGGTCTCTTCATTCCTCATACTTTCTCTAGCATGCCAGAGTAACGAAGAATTGATTGAAAAAAATACTAATATTGAAACCTTTTCCATCGCGCGCGCGAGCTTTTCTTGTCGAGTGATTGAGAGTAAAACTGTCACTCTTGAGCCCTTTTCTTGAGAATTCCTTATCGGTTTAGACACTTCTTCTCGTTTTTCGAGATAACGACGCGTACCATCTGACACTGTCACTTCGGGTTGACCCTGACGATTGCAAAAATGGCATCTAAAAAGAGAATCTATCTGAATGGTCCATCACTAACACTCATTATGGATGATTCTGTTCATTTATTGTCGTTTTAATTCGCTATTAGTTGCGTTCAACCGATGTGAATGATGATGATCAACGCACAAAGCATGACAATTCTAGCGATGAGGAAAAGATCAAAAATGCAAACGGAAAGCTCTCTTTGTTTCTTTCGGAGACAATACACCATATAGTCACGGGAAACTGAAAATCTTCCACGTGCATAAGAAATTACTCTCAGTTTGTGAAGCAGGCAAATCAGTTTTTTTTTAAACGAAACCTTCGTTTGATGGTGGTTTGATGCCAAAGTCTAATTAACTGCCTGTACTGATCAATCAAGTGTAAAAATCGATTATTTGACGTGCGTTGAGCACCGAATTTGTGCATTGTCCAACAGATATCGGTGTTATCTGGAACTGGAGTGTCAAATCGAAGAGAGCGATAACGATTCCGCAACACTCGAACCACTTTTAAACGCGTTGACCAGCAAACCGGCTTGCAAGCGCCATGGAAAAGGTTAGATTGCAATTTTGATTCGATTTCATTGTATTTTTCATTTTCAAGAAGTTGTTACTCCGTGACTGGGTGGTCATGATCACTCTCCCATTATCCATTATGTTTTCCTCATTCGAAATCGCTGGCATCGGAAGTTTCACAATTCCGGGTTTCTTGACAATGAATAATATTTGCAGGTCTGATCCCTCTGATACAGAAGAGCTTTGGCACAACGGATTCCGAGACTGCCCTGTTGAGGGTCAGTAATCGTCCTTATTAGGAGTGTGTATCTAAATAAACAAGTCATGTACTACTTCTTTTTTTGTTTATTTTGTCGGTTTGTCAGAACCGAAAATTGAGAAATGAAGAGGAGATGTTTCTAGAACCCTGGTTCTGAGGTCGTAAGTAACACGTTTCAGACACTCAGTTCCGCGGCGCATATTACCGCCTTCATAGGGCTGTGGCTGTTCGGAGATTTTATGCCGAAAAAGTTTTGTACATGGATTATCCATCGATAAATCCACTTTCCAGGCGGGCTTTCTTGATCACGGTGACACTTTGGGCACTTCTGACTTTCGCCTCTACACTGGTCTCGTCTGAGCAATACTGGGTAAGCAAAATTTCTAAAAAAAATATAGTAACTTTCAAAAATCAGTTGTATCTGGTTCTCCGATCTCTAGCTTCAATGAATGCCGAAGTATTTCGAATTCTCGTCAATGTACTTCAAGCTGAACACTTTACAGGTTCGTTCCACCTCACAACTAAGATCACTTTGCAATTACAGGAAAGTATCTAACCGCTGCGCTCACATTGAACATTGTCGGAGAATCGATGGCTTTGTGAGATTTAGGAAAACAATTTCAAATCATATCTCGAATATTTTTAAGTCTAATTGCAACCATCGTCAACTCAATCCTCGTTGATAATGATAGCTCCTGGAAATTGGGAGTGATATTCGGACCGGCACTAGTCATTCCCGTTATCATCTTATCTGCAATATTCCTACGCCGAAATGCGCCGATAAAAGCAGTGCTCAATCCAGTATCCGTTCTGCGAAACGCATTCGGCGTTTTGACAATGTAAGAACTTTGTAGCAAATTAGGTAATCATGATATGTTTATAAGCCCTTCCTACACACTGCTGATCATATCCCAAGCCATTACCATGTTTTACTCGACGACTCTGTCTTTTTGGATATCATCAATGGTGCTGCAAAGCTATGAAACGCGACCGGAAGTTTTCCTCGGAATGTCCTACCCGACGTAGGCCACTTTTCCACAACTTTCGAAAACATTCAATACGCACAGAATATAAAATGTTTTTTATAGCGTATCAACTATCGTAGCAGTTACTTCTTTCGCGGGTTTGCTCAGTGGAGGCATTGGAGTGCCTTACCTCACTCAGGTTTGCCGTTCACACTTTCCATACCCTGATTGTTTGGCTCTGTACGGATATCGTGGCCCGTCAGGATTATTGTGGCCCGTCAAGATTATTGTGGCCCGTCCAGATTTTTGTGGCCCGTATAAATTTTTTGTGGCCCGTCCAAATTTTTGTGGCCCGTCACCAAAAGTTCAGTTTCATCATTATTTCGATGAGTATGTCTGCGCAAGTTAATATACAATAATTTTCAAGCATTGCAAGCCATGACACAACAATGTACAGACCCTTCCACTGTAACTCACCTCAGAAGCATCGGAGAAGGTTGGCAGAGCTACCAGTCGCTAGGCCCCATGGCTTCGCGTTTCACAATTTAAATATTTTTTTCAACTGTGATTGCTCAGGCAAAAACATGAGTGTGAATACATTGCAATAAAACTCCAATAGCAAATTTAATTGAAGTAAAATTTTAATATGTTTCCTTGTGGTGGTTGCTACAGGGCTAGTGGGGTTCGAGTTCGACGAAGTGGAAGAATATGCAGCAGTCAAAGAAGAATGAGGCTTATAATACTGAATGAATATTGATGATAAATGAATTCGGAAGAAATGTTGAAAAATATCACAATCAAGAGTGAGTGGAAGGGTATCGTCATGATATTTGAAAATTCATTTATATTACCTTGCGTAGACATAATGATGAAACTGAACTTTTGGTGACGGGCCACAAAAAATTTGGACGGGCCACAAAAAATTTATACGGGCCGCAAAAAAAATATACTGGCCACAAAAATCTGGACGGGCCACAAAAAATTTGGACGGGCCACAATAATCTTGACGGGCCACAATAATCCTGACGGGCCACAATATCCGTACAGAGCCGATTGTTTATTTGTATTATGAATCATGTTCTTTATATTTTTATGGATGTTGAAGGAATCAAGTTTCAGTCCCTTCAATCGTGTTCACTTCTTGCTATTCCATTCGTATACGCAGCATGCTCGACTCTTGAGACTCTTTCTTACATTACAGAAGTGACAATGATCACACGAAGCTTCTGGCTATTTTCGGTGAGTGTCCAAATTTTTTCGTCGTAGTAATTTTTTTCCAAAATTATTGATTTTATAGATAAGCTACTTCATCGACGGAATCGCCGGAAGTGGAATAATGCTGAACAATCTTCAGCTAGTACTGGTCAGTTTTTTTCCGCTCGGAAATAACAAAAAGTAACACTTTATTAAGCACATTCCTCATTTTTTAAAAATGGGAAAATGGGAATTTGCAGAGCACAACTCCCGCTGGTCAGCGCGCCTCGGCTCTCTCTTTAATGCGACTGACAATTTCTTTAGGAATAATGCCGGGCGCACAAATTATGGCCGCAGTTAGTATTTTTTTGTTGATATGTTTCCTTCTTTTTTTTTTACAATATTCACTTTTCAGTTGCTGGAAATTATTTTGATAACAATCATTGCAGATTTCTGACTATTTTCGTGGTGACTCTTCCGATCCGATGGTTCGATTGGAGGCCTTACAAAAGGTATTTACATTTAGCTAAGATATTGATGTGACAGCCTTATTATACCATTTTTTCTTTCATTTTTGCAATTATGGATTTCAGACCTTTCTCTACACTTGTTTCATGCCCGCGATCAGTACAGTGATGTGCCTGGTTATTCTTCGATTCTACCTGCGCGATGTCATAAGAGCAAAACAAATCGATCTAAGAGATCAAGAAGAATCAGCGACTTTGATGGGTGGAAAATCGCATTTGTTTGATGATTGATAAATCAAAATTTATTTATGTATTTTATATAAATGCAACTATCGACAATCCATGTAATAAGAGTGTGAAATAAGAGAACGAACTTACAATTAGTATTGATTGAAGAAATTGCATGTGTTTGATGATTGATCAACCACTTTCCAAATATTTTTATCGTAGAGAAATCAATGGCAAGGCGACGGGTCAGATTAGTAAATGCGGGGCTGAGTATCATCGGAAAATAATAATAGAGTTTTGAAATTCTATTTAGCAATAAGAGTAAGTGTTGGCATACAGGAAACGGAACTGATATGAGCAACAAAGAGGTCGGTGAAAGGCGCGTATCATGGTAAAGATTAGTATTGACAAATTGAAACTTCACTCTCATCGCTTCTCATTCGAATGAGACAACATTCACAATGAGCAGAAGTTCGGACCAATTTGTGAGTAATTGTAGACAATGTGGCACATACGAAAAGGAGAGCAAGTGAGTAGGGGATGAAATCACAACGGAAATTTGGGCATGGAGTTAACTGTATACACATCGGGATTGTGATTAAAGGTGAAACCGGAGGGAAAGGAGGGGATTACTGGGTCGCAATTCTTCGATCTATTCTCGTGTTCATTCTAGCTGAGGTTCAAACGACAATTGTAAATAAAAAAAATGTTCATAATTTGAGTGCAGATGAAATGCTTACATAGCCTCTGACATTTCAAACTAACAATAAAATGAGTTCTGAGATCGAACAGTCGTCGATAGACGTACGGGCTAAAGGATTCTCTGGGCAGAATGCTACTATCTTTGGCATTTTGGCATATATCAAGTAGTGACTCTGTGCGAGCAGTGTCCCTAAGCGGATCCTACTCATAGATCGGGGAAGCGGGAGGGATCCTCTCGGTACGATGCCGGCACACGGAACATCTTCTCGCTGATGTCATCGACGAATTGGAAGCGTTGGAAGGTCACTTTGGCTGAGATCGTGGGAAGGAGAGGAATCTCTGCAAAGCGGAGAATTTACACCTTACTGAAAAAATTACAGCTTCCAATGAAAAGGGTAAAGAGTTTACTGTCCCGGCAGAGTAGTTAGCGTGCCCAAGGATTGAAATCAATAAAACTACCGTACCCAATCTAACGGGAAATCCGGGTGGGAGTCGAGCATCGCAGAATCGTCGCAATTTGTTCAGATGTTTGAAGGGCGCCACGATCTCGAGAATGTCCAGAAGAACGTCCACTCCGAGGGGAAAATCGTCCGACTGAAAATGAATATAATTAACTTCTGATCGGCGAACGAGGATATATTTTTTTCGATTTCCAAAGGAAAAATTGAAATCAGAACCATTTCATGAACTACGTGCCCTCAGTGAAACTCATTCATTTGCTTATCTTCGAAACGTTTAGAATAATAATTCGAAAGCACAGGCGATTGTGAACAAATGATCCAATGAAAATATTATTCATAGATCAAAGATCAAAGATCAAACTGACCATTCCGATGAGTGCTTTGAACTGTTTCGTGTTCTGCTTGAGTACGTGCGCACGGCCGAGAGGAGGAGGAGCACCTGCGATGGTTATTTTAATAAATTATAATAAAATTTTAAAACCACATAACTATTACAAAGACCTTGGCATTTTGTTTGTTTGTTTGTTGTTGTTGTTTTTTTAATCATACCAGGCGCGGCTCCCTCGTACTCTTCCCATGTCGTGGGCATTCGACCGGGAGGAGGAAGTGATTTACGATGTTGCAGGGACTGCAAGAGATCAAAGATCAGATAAAGTGTCAGAGATCAAAGATCAAACCTTGAAGTCCTCGTCCTTCACCGCGGATCCTTGGGTGAAACTTTGCATGAAGGTCTTGTTCTTCTTGATGTCCTCGTTTGTGAGATGCTCCCGTCTGATAAAAATTAATGAATCTCAATAGAAATTCAGAATTTTTCATAATTTTACAGATGTGAATAGTGCCTATAAACTCAGTGTTCTTTTGTGATAATTTTCAGAAATCAAAAAAGTATTCCGAGCTAATTATTTGCAAGCTCCAATTACTTTGTGCCGACCAAAATAATGCCTCACCTCTTCCTCGTCACGAGTGTCATTCCCTCGACCATGTGAAATGTGGCTGCGTAATCGCCGATTTGTTCCTGAAATTTCATCACTTTGGCAATTTTCGCACGAAATCAATTAGTGAAGTATGCTTCACTAAGCGGCAATAAGAAAGGACGAGGTTTTTTAGCAATAGATCTGCGACATTCGCTGTAAAATAAATTATATTTTATCTTAATTTGTATTTTTAAAAGATTATAAAACATATGCATATAAATGACTGGCTGACCTCCCTCTCATGCCTGAATACCCATCCGGTGTATGCGGGAGTGAACGAGATTGGCTTTGTGCTCATTTGAGCAGAGACGATGTCCGATGACATGAGAACGTCGACCTGAGAGGGAAAACGATAAGTGAGGAACCCCAACCACCTTTTGAGATACGCTATTAGACCAATTGCCCAGCCTGATTCCGCAGATTGAAAATGTAATTAGAAAAAAATAGAAAAAAATCCGAACCTCTTCGTCGATTTCGGCCTCTGATTCCTGGTAGCGAACGCGTTGATAAACCTGCAATTTTGTGTTTTGATGATTTTCAAAATTATGAAAAATACGAAAAATCGAGACAATTTTTCATTACACCAGTCTTATTCTGAATTTTGAAGGCGGGAATTCAAATTTAAACATTTGCGATAACAAACCTTGGCATTGTTGTCGATGACGACGAGCTGCTCCTCATCGGGCGCCTCCGCATTGAACATGAATGAGATGTCGCCACGCTCCCACGATCTGAGCGAGTAATGTTTGATCTTTGATCTTTAGGTCCTCGACACTTTCTAAACAGAACTAACACAAGGAATCACAGTAGTTCGCCGATCATGAACCCCTTTGAGATGAGGTTACAGTATCCAAGCATCAGAGCCTGTACCTCTCATTGAAATCGACGAGGGTAGTGTCCATGCGCAGTTTGACGCCTCGTTTGTGGATGCGGCAGACGTCGGATGGAAGCATCTTCGAGAGGAGGGGAACTGAGAGATTAATACGATGAGGTAGATCAAGGAAGAGATGTGAGGAATGCCAGCTACCTTGTTGTTTACATTAGAATGAATAATTCAAACGATGAAAAACTGGAGCTGGAGCTCCGACAATGAAAAGGGAGAGTGTAGGGAATCGGAATGATATAGAGAGATTTGACGATTCAGATAGGTTTCACAGTAGGGATAATAAGCCTGGCAGAATCCGAGAATGGTATTATTCTACTTCTATTCTTAAAAAAAACCAAACTGACTCCACGAGTGGAAGTCCCATTTCAGCTCGAGGTAGAAGTCACCGAGCGAGCGAAGGACCTGTAAGCATTTTGTTTATTGTTACAAAAGAGCGATTCAATTAGCGCCAATTCGTAAATACGTTCGATCGCGTCAATTTCCGCACATCCTATCAATTTATTTTATGATTTCGGACAATTTTCAGCAATGTTTCGTTGTCGCTTTGACCAATGAAACACAAATATTGTTCTCTACCTGTAGCAGATGCGGTTTTCTCCTCGACAGTTGCTCGCGCGCTTGGAATTTGAGCTTGCGAAGCATCTCGGTGACTGAATTAGGATATTGATCAGCGTAACAAGTAATCGCATACCCAACTCTAGAAAGCATTTTTGCTACTGAAAGCCACAAAACCATACTATCTTCGCGATTACCAGACATTCTCACGACTAGCTCGCATTTCATAAGTAACTGTGAGGATAAGACGATCTAGACATATTTTAGAGGTTGGTAAGAACCGAGGCACTCACTAATCTGTCTATCGCCATAGCTGACAGCCTCCATCAGTGGATTCCATCCATCGCAATTCTTCACTTTCACAGGCGCGTTGTGCGCAAGAAGAAGAGCGGTAGCTTCTGAATTAAAATAGAAATGATTTCAGGCCAACTGTAATTGATGCTTATGAACTAGGAAATCAACAATTGATATATTTTTACAGACAAAGAAATAACTGCAAAATGCACCACTCTTCAGAATATCAGCACGAGCTGAAACTCAACTGAATTCTAATTTTGCTCCTTCCTCAATGGTCAGAAACACAATTGAATCGTTGAGTAGAAAATTCGGAATGTTCTTGCTCCGTTAAGAGCTGGGGCGAAATGAAGATACTTGGGCCGATTATAACTAACCCCGATGGCCTAGCATCGTTGAGATGTGTAGGGCAGTGTTTCCGTGGAGATCCTGCCCGCACACGTCATAGCCTGAGAGTAAATATATTATCTTAATTAATAACTAGCTAATTATAAATTGTTTATATTTATCATAATTTTAAAGGAAAATAAAAATCATTACATTTTTTGAGAGAGCGCTTTTACAAGATACAAGGTTAAATAACCAATTCAGTGGGCGAAGAAAAAATGAATATTTTCTCGTTGGACGATAAACTTATTTTTTCATCTTCTTACAACTTCTTTCAACGAAAAATGACATCACACACGTATTTTCAAAGAGATTGTAGTCATTCTCAGCTCTTTCAAAAACTGAGCAGAAGGCTGTTGCTTCCGCCTCTCACTCAATTGCTTCCACACTTTCCGTCTCACTGTTATGTTTAGTCTGTAGTATTTTCTGAATCTGTAAATGCTTGCTCACCCTCTTTGAGCAGTCTCGCGATGGAGTGAGTGTCATTGAAGAAGGCTGCCTTGTGAAGGGGATAGAGATCCTCCTCGCCCATCCTATAATAAATTATAATAATAATAAAAATAGTAATAATAATACCCACGAGGCGCCACGAGACAGAAAAGTGACAGGGTGGAAATGGAAATAGTGTCATCAAAATAACATAATTTGACTTCATGCAAAATATCAAGAATATTTCAAGAAGAAGAACACTCGAATCTGAAGCAAACAAAGAAAAGAGGCAATATAACGCTGCAAAAACGGGAACACTAGCGAAATTGGCTTGGGAAAGCACAGAAAATAGAGAAAATGCGGCAATTGGTCTGTTGTCGCTGCGCGCAGTGACCGTTGATTAATGAGCGAGGCATTCAGAAGAACTGTCTCTTCATTTCCCATGCTCTCTCATTGGTCAGAGTGACGAGAGAGCACGGGAAATGAAGAGACGACCTCCCCACTCGGACAGCCCTAATCATAAACGACCGGGGGCATTCAGAATCAGTGAAACGGAATAATCCGATTCCGGTCTGTTTCGACGTCGAAAAAACATGCATAATCGTGACGAAGCAAAAACAAGAGATGGAAAAGGCAGATAGCGGGACTCGAACCTTCTTTTCTGTCTTTCTAACAATGAGAAAATTGAGGAAATCAAGCGAAATCACGAGGAGTCCATGAGAAAATGTCTCTCATTTGCTACAGTCCTTGTCAAGCTAGAGAAATGAGAGAGCATGAGAAATGCGGAAACGGAGAATAATGCACTCTTCAATTCTCAGCCCTTGTCACGGGACTTCTTATCAATTCTGCTATTAAACTAGAAAAATACGTGCCCGAGGGAATTTCTTTCTTTCTACCGATGCTATTATGATGGCAGGAGTAATGAGGACAGTTAGGCAAAACCAAATAAAGACACTGAAGATATCGCAAGCTGCTGATGTGAATAGTTTGAATACGATTACTCGCTGGTAAGATAATGCCATTGGAAAAGATTCAACGCACAACAGACTATTTCCAGCGGAATATCGAAGATAAACGTACAATTCTATCTCAGTTATTATTATTTCTAGCCAAACGATGCCATCCACATTACGGATATTGGACGTTATAGCAAGCAAAGGACGATGTGAAATGGCATTCGAACGACATAGGTATACCTTCGAACAGTACATCAACATTATTGATAGCCATGCAATGCCATTCCACAACGGACTCATAACCATCCGAAATTTGTAGAAATACTAGAGATTATAGCGACCAGAAGAAGATAGCCTATATCGTCGTTAGGAACGGCATTCGAACGACACAAGTATCTATATACTCGCGAACAGTATTTGCTCTCTTTCGTTCAGCTCATAAAATCCGTTCTTTCCCTGTGTGCGAAATGGCAGAATCGTGGGAATTGCTAATAAGACGGGGGAGGCGGAGGAAGGGATAAGATGGGAAAGGGAGGACGGGAGGGGGATGAAATATGCATGGCTCTGGCTCTGATGGTGGAAATCATGCAAGAGAATGGGAGAGGCTTTCTCTTCTCGAGGCGCGTGAGACAGAAAACAGCGAGCGCCAATAGCACGGTCATTACCCGGTTATTGCGAGTAGGGGAGGGAAGGAGTGAGGAGGGAAGGGGGTGAAGGGGGCATCAACAGAACGATTATTTCCGACGGGTAAACAGGTCTTGTTCCCTAACCCGGTGTGAAAATGCGGGAACTGTATTGCTAGTTGACCTCAAGGAAAACCGAACGAATGGAGGCAAACAGGCGAAAAAAGTACACTGATATCAGGACGAATGTGCAAAAAATGGTCCTGTATTGCGTTTATTTGCTCATTTGTGTGTTTTATTCAGGCCAAATCATAAATGGACATGAATGAAGCGCGCAGAAACGTGTGATTCATATTTTTTTGCTTTCCGAGGTGGTGAAATCAGTAGAAACGGCATAGAAAGGCAAAAAGAATCAAAAGCGGGCCCGAACCGGTCAAGGGCTCACGGCTGTCAAGAAAAGACCGAAGAATACCCCGCCTTTCCGTGCTTTTCCGACTCGTCGAAGCGAATAATGCGTGCGCCTTTTCAAGATTGTGCGTTCTAGAATGCTGACGGGGCAAGAGAAAGAGGAGCTCATCTTAGAGAAGCATCTTTGGGATGGGAAAGCTCTGGACCGAGAAGAATAGAGTGCTGGCCATTGCGGATTTGACAAGGGAAGCACCAAAGTACACGGAAGCCGATCAAGAATCTATCTATAGGGGCATGTAGGAGGTGGGGGGAGAGGCTCAAAACCGATTTCAAAACCTGCTAAAGTTTCATACCGTAGTAGATACCACCATCACTTTTCATCATAGTTCACGCACGCTATGTCCATTTCTGCAAAGGGGAGGAAAAGGCCGCAGGTTCTGATTTCACTGACGTTTAGTACACCATGTGAACTAACTTTTCTGAGAAAATTAGAAAATTCTGTAGGCGTCTACGCGCTTTATAAACGAAAAATCCCAAAAATGACGTCATGATTACGTCACGAAATGTAAATACATTGCTATATCCACTCTAATTTCGTGAAACGGAGAGCGCCGCGACTTTTGACACTATCCAATGATAGACTAAGGATTTGGGCATAACATACCCAAAAATTAGACAATTCTGTTGGCGTCCACGAAATTTGCACAGTCTCAAAATTTGAAACGGGAAGTGATCTTTGATCTCTCATGAAACTAGTGGACTCCTACGGAATTGGCTAATTTTTGGATATGGTATGCACATAACCTTAGTCTATCCCTGGAAAGTGTCAAAAGTCGCAGCCCTCTCTTTGATCTCAATCTAGAGCACATTGAAGTTTTTTTGTCGCGCGCGCAAATCCACGTGGTGAGCAATTATCGATTTTCCTGGCTACGGTATGAAACTTTAGCAGGTTTTGAAATAAGTTTTGAGCACCTCCTCCCACTCCCTGCATGCCCCAATAAGTAGATTCTTGATCGGCTTCCGTTTACTTTGGTGCTTCCCTTGTGAGTTATCCCGGGCCATTCTCTGCCCGAATCGGGCTTGTTTCGAGCGAAAACGATGGGATTCTGCGTGCAAACTGGAAGTTATGAGCGGAAAGCAATGGAATTCGATGCAGGAAGGTTTCGGGCTCGTTAGCAAACGCGAGAAACCCAACTTTGTTGGCGTTTTTGCGAGCGCCCTAACGAAGAATGGCTGCAAAGGAAGAGAAAGGGGCGCGCACCACCCTGCCGTCTGCCGTTTTCCCGCCCGGCCACTTGCCGGATCTGGCTCTGCCCTCGCTAGGGGAGTGAGAGGGGAAAGGCGCTAGGGTTTCAATGCGTGAGAAAGAGCAAGAAATCGAGTTATTGGCGTTTGAATGGAGGGCAGAATAGCCCATGATCGAAATCGAGAGTAAACCCGGGAAAAGTCAGAGCGATTTGCGCGCGCGAGTTAGCAAAAGAGAGTGACGAGGATTATCTAGGATTTGTGTTTGCTCTGCGGCGGCCGCCCCTCTTACAACACCTCCGCTAGAATGATGTTTTGCAGTATTATTTTTAATCTGGAGATAGAGAATATAATGTTTTTGTGGCCACTGGCCGATGTTAAACGCGCTGTGAAACCTAACCAAATCGCGAAAAGAGCGCAATGACGAAAAATGACTGTGAGTGCCAGAAACATCATAATAGTCGCGATCGTAAAGGATTGGTGGCCCGCGGAGGAATGATAAGGAAGAGAGGGACTCTCTCCGTTTCCCATGATCTATCTCAATCAGAAAAAGTGATTGTTGATTCATTCCAGAGCACGAATCGAGCACTACTTTGTACAGACGACGACTTCAAGATGAGGGCGGAAGAACAAAGGAATATTTCCAATGCATTTCTCACTTTTACTCTCTTCCTTCTTCACTCCAAAGACGATTAGATAGCGAGAGAGAGTGAGATGACAATAGTGAAAGTGAGGACGACTCTGAGGTGATTGTACAGTCACAAAACCGAGAAATACTCTGAGAAGGCGCGAGGCTTCGTCAGACCCAAGACTGAGATTGAAAAAGGCCAATAAAAATAATGCGAAAAGCAAGGTGAAATAGGGTAGTACCATTGAATGGTCTCTGAATGGAGAAAAGGCTTTGTGAAGGCGTTGGGAACGTCAAGACCAGGAATGTGATTGAAATCAGGAGAAGCTCAATCAAAATAATGTGAAATGTAAGATGAAAAAGGGTGACCACTGAAGGTTTTTGAATGGAGGCTTCGTCAGGGGAATGGAGGTGAAAAATTATAGTGTTCCCGAACGATGGAATAGGTTCGGAAATGTTATGAGGCACCGGAAGGCGGTGATATTTGATACGTTGGCCAGAGAACCTTCAGTTCTTGCGAAGCGGGAAAAATTCATTGAAAATAATGCCCAGTAAAATCGAGTATTAAATTCCCCCGAAAAGTAGCCCCGGCGAGCATAAATTTGGATCGTAAATTGCGAGAAAGAGTGAGCGGGTTGAGGGGGCAGAGTCGTATATTGACCCCTAACTGAGTATTCTCAAGTTCGCTCGAGTTAGAGACAACGAAAAAATGAGAGATTGAAAGCATTGAGCAAGAATTTGATGAGATTGAGAGAGGAATGCTCTGAATTGAAGACGGGTGGAGAGATTTCATTTTGGCTTGCCAAAACAATGGTGAATGATCGAATTTCGCGCTGCTTTGCTCTGTGAAATCGAGTTGAAATCAATTTGGGAGGGCGAGAGGAGGGGAGAGATCTGAGTAAGGGAACGGGGAGGGGACGAAGGAGATAGGGATAGGGAGAAATGGCTCTCCTCATTCGGCGTGCTCTCTTGCCTCTCTGACCGTTGAGAGAGTCTTTGAGATGAAGAGGCGATCCCGAAAGGAAGATACCCAAACAGGCGACGAGTCATCTTGGCGTATCTAAGGTATGTGAGTAATGCGAACGTTCCTCGGAAATTGGAGTATTTTCGTGGCCAGTGATTGCCCTTAGAAATGAGGCATTTACTGTCTTTACAATCCACAATTTACAAGCAACGGTCGAAAACACTCCAGAATCAGGATGATTCATTGTAAAGGAAAGGGCGTAGACGAAAAAGAAAAGACAAATGACAAGATGGAATGATTCGAATCAGAGCGCTTTTCTGAGGAAATTTTTTGAGGAGCACCTAACAATTATTCATAACATCAATTTGACGAGGGAATGATACGGAACAAAGAACGCGACAGGCAGAAAGGAGTAGGGGGGGGAACCTGCCCTCCCTGCAGAGAATGGAAAGCACTTTGGACACTGATCTGATGTGACAGGCACGGGATGGCAAGGTTCTCCTCTCTTCATTTAGCTTGATCTCTCGTCAGAGAGTCATCTACGGGAAAGCAATGGAATGCCGAACGAACATCGGTCGGAATTTTGAAGTAGACACGAATGAGAAGAGTATGCCAGGAATGAATGCTGACCAAGGAGAAATAGAGAGTCCAATGTACTGAAGTATCAGAATATGGGAACGGAAATTCTGATAGGAGTACAAATGACCTCTTTCCGAAGGTAAATCGAGGTACGAGTAAGATGAACGACCATGATTACTCTTACTCTACTTGTCTAATCAACTGACAACAGAACGAGTGAGTGATTGAGATGAATCAAATTCTTTTTGTAGAAGAAACGATAGGAATACAAATGTGCTGTTTCCTGTCGGGAAATTTATATCATTATTCTACTTGTCTCATCAACTGACAACAGAGCAAGTTAGATGAATCAGATACTTTTTGTGGGATTGGGGTAGAAGAAACGAGAGGAATTTGCGAGAGGGAAACATCGAAAGAACTCGAGTCGAATTTCTCCTCACTCGTTTTCAAGAAATTTTAGGCGGAAACGCCCCGATATTTGATCCTCTGAAAACAGTATCTTTGGATGTTTTGGCTATCTCAGAGCTGCGTACTCTCTCATTGTCAACGATCATGCATTGCCATTTCAGTTGAACTACTGATATTGGAATGCGATAGATCCAAGCGGAAAAAAAATTGCAAGTTGCTTCAAAAACAGCGGACATCTACAACATTTGTACAGTTGTGCATGACGACTGTCAGTTTTCTCCAGAATGTTTTCTCGAATCGAATCATGGCCCATTTTATCGACAATAAAGCGGAAAATGCTGGAAAATAAGCACTAAGAGGATGAAAGGCGATCGAATTATGACCCATCCTAACCCCTCCGCCTCTCTTACACAAAATGAGTGGCAGCCGACTTCCAATAGAAATCTCTCGCCGATCTCAACTTACACAAACAGCCTCCCCATTCATCATGATCTATCAGGAGTCAGAGAAACTGAGAGAGTACACTGAACGGAGAGAATCAGAGAAAGAAGAGGGCATGCTTCCAAAGTGATTAGGGAAGACGAGAGAGTGTGCTGAATGGAGAGAGAATCAGAGAAATGGAGGGGTTCATCCATCACAATTTATCAGCTGGCTCCGTGCCGTTCTGGAGCCGCATGTGACCCGGATCGGAATCAGAGAGACATGGATGAATCAGCTTGAACATGTTCAAACATTCTAGCAGGAACTTCTCTTGAATCATTTACAGATTCTTTCGGTTCAGAAGTTTGATGGTTAAATTCTCTTCAATGCATCATGGATCAAAGAGAGGCATGGAAGAGACGAATCTGCAGGAAGGATGATGTTGATTGGAATACGAACATCTTCCCAAGTTGCACTGTCACTGTATAAATCGTCAATTTGCTGATTTGATGCGATGGATGATTCTGATCTTTCCGAGGGAATTCCGTGCCCCCGATTATTCCGTTCGCTGATCCGAGAGGGCGAGCGCCGAAACAGGAGAACGATTACCCAAAGGTGGCAAAGACTCTCTCATATTTGCACACTATATCGCCCGCGATTTCTCTGACTCTCTCCATTCCAAATGATCTCTCGCCTTCTCTGACTGTGACTCAGTAGTAGTGGAACATGGGACTCTACTCGAATGCCGTTATCCATCGACCGACTAGAGATGAGAACTGCGTAATGTGTGTAGTGTCTCAATGGAACTGTTCCAATCCGAGCCAGACCATTTTGACGCCCATCACTATTTACTCTCTGTTTGTCCCGGATGTAGAGTTCGAAATACGTCCAATCAATTCTTCAATTCATTCTGCTCTTTCATCAGTCAGAGTTCCGCAACAGCGCGAAATAGCTCCAGTATTTACTCTGGCGTTAGATACTGAGAAATATTAACCCTGCGAGTGTGTGTTTGCGATTCATTTCAATTCGCCAATTCATTGTGGGGTCGAGTTTCAGTCGCTAAGCCGTTTCCCCATTCTGGCATCCTGCTAGATCTTTTTTTTTTCGAAATTCTGACATCATCTTTTCATTCGGTTTAGGGAAGTTGAGTTTGAAGTTATCGTCTCTTCTTTTCAGGTGCTATTTAATCGATTAGAGTTGCGAGAGAGCTCTACTAGACGCCATGTGAAATGGATAGCGCACTTTCTGACATGACATTTCCCAGTGCTTTTGACCTTTGACCTTTTGGCTTTGCGGATTTCGTAAATCCGCTCACTAACGTTATAAAAAATGACCTCTCATGACGTTCCTTGTTCAATCGCTCGTGCCCTATAGATCAGTCTACCACTCTGCGATCCGAATATTTATTGCATTTTTTCAACCTGACCGTAGAATGAATGTCCCGCTGTCTCCAGAGACGACGAAGTGAAACGAGTCCTGAATACTAAATTAGTGTCCAAATTCTTTGCATTTTACGATTTTTGTTATTTGTTGTGATGACCTCTCATGACTTTCCGTGTTCTATTCTTTTTGCCCTATCGATTAGTCGTCCACTATTTGCTCCTGATTGCAATATAAATTTTTTTATACGAACCGCATCTGTTGTGTCCATCCGCCACAAGAAGAGACTCGCAATTAGTAGACTGTCTGAAACACATCCTGACAATTAAATTTGAGTACTGATCATTTCCATTTTACGATTGTTGAAAAGGTACTGCGATGCCTTCTCACGACATCGCTCCTTCTGTTCCTATTGAACTGTCGTCCACTATGGGCTCCTGATTGCATTATAAATTATTTGATTTTTTTGGATTCTCCTCATACGTATGCCTATCCGCCACGAGAATAGATTTGCGATTAGTACACTGACTCATCCGAACAACTAAAGTTGTGTCTAAATTTTCTGAATTTCGCGATTGGTGTTAATTTATTGTGATGAACTCTCATGACGTCTCTTGTTCTACGCCTATTGCCCTATATATTAATCGCCTACTCTGTGTTCCAAATTGATTTTTTATACACTGTAAAACCACTTCCTATCGGCCGCAAGAAGAGATTTGCAATTAGTACACTGTCTGAAACTCAATCTGGCACAAAAATGTTTTGTCTAAATCCTCCGAATTTTCGACTATCTCATGTTGATCTTTAGGTAAAGGTAAAGGTGTATTCACCATCACTTACTTACATTTTCATGCTGATGACAACCGCTTCATCGACCAAACACAAATCATAATTCCTCCTTGTCGACTTTCTGATTCAATAATCCGCTCCACCGCCTCATTCCTACGCCCGATTCTTCCCTGCAATGACTTTAGCGACAGGAATAATCACCTTCTCATTGATAAGGGCCTCCTCTCCTCCTCTCTCGGACAAATGTGATCTGGCAAGCTTACAAGAGCAATCTTACAATCCGATAAGCGGCATTTTTCCCTTGCAATTCTTTCCCAATTCCATTTCTGGGCTGATTGATTCCTTTTATTAGTCGGCCCCGCATCAAGAATTTGTAGAATGTTCCATAGTGCAAGCGGTTAGGGAAACTGCGTGATTCACATCGGCGCTACTCAAAGAATGTTTCATTACTCAAGAGCCGTCTCTGGTTTTTGCAAAGGCCAGATAGCGCATCTTTTCATTTACCGATTCCATCGTCCTTCGTCGTACTGTTGTCGTTCTTGCTTGAAAATTACAGCGGAATTGAATGAATACTGATTGATTAACTAATTATCGATCACGTTCAGCAATGCGATTGCTGCTCGGCTTGGCCCTCCTGCTTGCTGCAGCCGCAGCTATTGGTCAGTAATTATATAATAATTTTCGAAAATCAGAATCGACTTTCTAAAATTCAATACAAAAATTGCCCATTTCAGGTCAGGACGACATCGTGAAAGACCTGCCCGGTCTGCTGTTCAAGCCCAACTTCCAGACGTATTCCGGGTATCTGAATGCGAATGAGGACAAGAACTGGCAGATGCACTATTGGTCAGTTGGGGAAGGGATGGGTGAGGAGAACATTTTCAAACATAGGGGAAACGACTAATGAGTGTTCTGGAAAATTCGAAATGAGGAGTATTCATCTTTTCATTTCAAACACTCTCTTGTATCACTGAAATATCACTCTTTTATTTCTTACTCCAGTCAATAACGATGCAATGTTTGAGAGGGAATCGCGAATAAATGTATCAAAACTCTCAGTATTGCCATTCTGTGATATTCCGAAAAGTCGGGAAGTATGTTTCAGTGAGGGGATAGAAAGAGTTTGGTTGTTCAAAATGCAGTATTTGTCACTTTTCGGCTTCGTAGAACCAATACACAAACAATATAAAAAAATCGCTGCCTCTAAAGATATTTCGTTGAACAATTTTCCACTTTTTCTTAAATCTCCCGAGCTCGTTGGTCTCCCGCTTGCAAATCGCGACCGATTCTCGACCTTTCCTCGCGAGCAATTTGTCCATTATCACTCTCTGATCGGTCAGACAGTGCGAGAGAGCACGTAAAATGTGGAGAGTGAGAGATAATTTGATAGTCGTTGAGTCGCTGATAACGGCGCGACGCGCACCACTGACTGAAAAAAGATGACACTTTACGATGACGGTGACGTCAGTCTTCGCGGGTTCTGTGGTCATAATGACCACAAGCCATATTGATCACGAACAAAGTAGGGTATATAACACGAATAAGGGATGTTGTAATTACGGCATGGAGTATATAGAAGACTGGGCATCGAGAATAAGAGGTCTAAGAGGTTCAATGTTCAGGTTGTTCGAGTCTCGCAACGACAAGGACAAGGACCCAGTGCTCGTGTGGTTCAATGGCGGTCCCGGATGCTCGTCCGTAGCCGGCATGTTCGAGGTACGGTAGCGATGTTACGGTACGGTAGTCAGTCAGTGATACGGTAGAAAGTTGGGGTACGGTAGTCAGGAACGGTAGTCATCGATTGAATATCCAGGAGCTCGGTCCGTTCTACGTGACCTTCGACGGCCAGAGTCTCTTCGAGAACGTTCACTCGTGGAATCAGGTCAGCTTTTAAAATTGTTTTTTTTAAAGAGTTATGGAGGAAAACTGATTTCAAATGGCTGAGAAGCCTTTCATTCTACTTGTGAAACTCATCACGGAGCAAAGTTAGGGAATAAAGCAAATTATCCGTGCCAAAAAGGAGGCACAAGTGGCCAAAGATTCAAAGAAGTGAGGAATGAAATGAGTGAAAAACCAAATAAATAAAAATATAATTATTAGCGCGCGAACGTGCTCGCTCTCGAATCACCCATCGGCGTCGGATTCTCGTACGACACCAAAGTTGGTCAGTGATTTTCGAAATTTATTTCGCCGGAAAATTACCAGAAGCTTAGGGATATTTCTATGCAGAATCGCATCAGATTCTGCAAAGTTGTTATAGCTAGAGTACTGGAGGATTATTAATCGAGCAACGGCTGCACGTAGCAATATTTTCAGCCAATTTCTCGAAGGCGAACGACGATCAGACAGCCTCGCAGAACTACCAGGCACTCAAGGATTTCTTCACGAGGTGACGATTTGATCACACAGTCCAGCATCATCTAAACAGAAAAAAGACCATTCCAAGTAGATGAGAACTGTAAAATGTTGAGGTGCAATGCCATTGCAACTTTGAATGATGTTTCAGAGTGCAGAAGACGTATGGCGATCGCGATTTCTACCTCTCGGGAGAATCGTACGCCGGTATGTTTCACTCGATGCATTTAGTTGGAAGAAGTTCTCACCACTCAATTCTGTGCAGCCACATGCCTCGAAAAAAAATTATTTGAAAAAATAATAAATCGGAACAGTGTTTAAAGTAATATAAAATATTTCGAAGATTCGTGAATGAGTAGTAAAGTCGGGAGTACGGTATGGAACAGCAAAAACAGTGACTACCAGGCATCTACATTCCCACCCTCTCCAAACTGCTCGTTGATGGCATCAAATCGGGAGACTTCCCGAATAAGAACTTCAGGGTAATTTTTTCGATTGTTTCCTGGCATGATATTCGCAGATTCTTTCAAATTCATGATATCATAACTATCCATGGCTTACCAACAATCATCAAAAGCGAAAAAGCATTGGAAATTGGGGAAGTCATAATAATCCGCCTTCCAGGGCGCAGCAATCGGCAACGGTTTCATGGACGTGCCCAAGTTGATGAACTCGCTCGTGTCATGGGGAAACTACCACGGAAGAATGTCGCCCGAGTAAGACTTAGTACTTTTCAAAATATGTTTCGATCAATGAACCTCTCTGCAATGCATTTCTCTCAACGACAAGATGGTGTTGAGGGTGACATAAAACCATTTCCAGGGACTGGGACACAGTCAAATCCCAGTGCTCCACTGGCGGAACGGACGTCGAGAAATACGATTTCACCAAGTACTTCAAAACTGACAACGGCATGGACTACTACTCTGATGGATCGCTCTGCGGAAATCTGGTCAGTGATCTTTGATCTTTAACATCTAACCTCGATTCCATTGCAGACCGCCCCGATGCTCGTGCTCGATGACAAGTCGGTTTGCGATTCGTTGATCTTTGATGAGATTGATCTTTGATCTTTGATTTCCCGGTTTCAGCATGGACCAGTACAACTACTATCAGGACTGCTACGCCGGCACTTCCATCGTTCTGCCCAATGTGGGAAGAGGCGCGAAGGGAATCAAGAGACGGTGAGAAAAATCAGTCGATCCGAGACTTTTAATTTTGCCATTATCCTCGAAACGACAAAATTTGTTGGTGTCTGAAAAGTGGAGAACGTGTTGAAAATAGAAAACAAATCACAATTGCGAACAACCAACTATCACTCAAGTAAGGCAATAGTGAAACGCAACTGAAACATTTTTTTTTCACATTTTCACATTTTCAGTCGTCCCAAACGCTCGGCCGCATGGAAGATTGTGAACAGCGAGAACCCCGCGGTTAGTTTTCTCCATTTATTACTCGCGTACCGTAATGTGTCGTCCCGCCGTCTGTTTGTATGACTAAGTGCTTCATACATGCTTTTTGATTTATAACGTAGTCGTATCGTAGTCATCGGATGATCTTTGATCTCTGTCCCATCTCAGAATGATCTATGGGCCGATTCGACGGACACTCAGATGGGTTATCCGTGCTGGAACGAAGACGCCGTTACCTTCTACCTCAACAGAAAGGACGTCCAGGTGGGCGGGGTTTGAATTTATTGTGGAGATTTCCCCAAAGGAAGGAATTTTTGACGACGATTGCGAATTAATATGATTTCAGTAGGACATTGGCGGAAAATTGGAGAACAACGATTTCTCATTCAAATAGGAGAAACGTGAAACATAACTGAAACAAAACCACTCGTACAAAACCGATTTCTGTTTAAAGCGTACCTTGATTTAATAAATATAAAGTAAAATATTTCAGGATGCGCTGCACATTCCTCAGGAGTGGCGCGACAGTCGCAAGCAGTGGGTTGACTGCAAGTCAGTTTATTTTAAAATTCAAATTATTTAAATTTTATCTTGAAAATAACTCGAATTTCGCTTTCAGTGACCCGATCTATGACCAGTACCACCTCACCTACACGACCACTTACGAATTGTTCAATTACGTGCTGAGATACTTCGAGGTATGAGTGGAAGTTTAGAGATCAAAGATCAAAGATCAATCTTTCCAGCAACCCTTCCGCTTCCTCATCTACAACGGAGACGTGGACACGGTGTGCAACTATCTTGGAGACGCTTGGCTGATGAGAGATGTCGCCAACAACAATATCATGGCTGTGAGTACATTTCGAGACACAGCTTCGAGATTGATTCTGTTTCATTATTTTTTCCTAGCTCCTTGTGGACTGAATTTAGTACTTGCATTAGAGCGCCTTTGCTGACTGACCACTCTCATTTCAGTCGAAACCCCGAGTGCAATGGTACTTCCGTAACCAGTCCGCTGGCTACTCGCAGAACTACCAATCACAGGACAAGACCAAGGTCATCGATGTGGTCACTGTGAAGGTGAGATACATCAAGGATGAATTAAGAGACCGGATCTGAGAAAAGTGACCACTGCCCGGACATTGCGCCAGGATTTTCGATTCCGTCCACCATACTCATAGGGCCTGAGGGGCCTTTGACCTTGTTTACAAAAATGATGACGTCACTCCTCGTATTGTGCAATGTGGCGCAAAAGCTGCGGGTAAGTGTTAAAACAATGAAAATTCGCAATTTCTCAACCGAATAAGTTAGAACCAAAATTCTTTTTGCAGTATGTTAGGCATGCCCAGAGTGCACTATAGCACCATTGGGATCAAATTTGGGTCGAGGTCTATACCAACTTTTTGACCTAGGGTTTCACTTTTTATGATTTTTTCCCATCAAGACCTGATTTCCGCACAACTATATGGGTATGGTAATGTAGCCCACACACCACCCCATCACGTCGCCACATATGAGAGACATTGGAAGAGGAACATTTTTAAAAAGTTCTTCTGAGTGTTCGAAAGTCAGATTGAGCTGGGCCTTTTATGGCGATTTCAATTGACTCTATACGGGAATCTAGCCAAATATGGGTCATATAGTAATAATACGTCATATCCCGAATATTTATCACCATTGGAGTTGAATCAGCGACAGTGATTTTTTTCGATATTTTCGAACCATGACCCGGGGTTCATGGTGCAAAAATTATCCATGACCATGAACCCCGGGTCATGGTCCGAAATGGACCGAAAAAGTCATGATGGAGGAACTTCAAGTACTATACACCTATGTATGCTAGAGTAGCCCAGTATTATATTGGAACCCAAACCACAGTTCTACAGGTGCAGCAAACTGGATAATTACCACATTTTGTGTAAAAAGTCAGTTCTCAATATTGCCTATGTAGGAATACGATGTTTTCGGTTCCAATATAATACTGAGCTACTGTAGCACACATTGGTGTATAGTACTTGAAGTTCCTCCATCATGACTTTTTCGGTTCATTTCGGACCATGACCCGGGGTTCATGGTCATGGATAATTTTTGGACCATGAACCCCGGGTCATGGGTCAAAAAAGTCATTGTCGCGGATTCAACTCCAATGGTGATAAATATTCGGGATATGACGTATTATTACTATATGACCCATATTTGGCTAGATTCCCGTATAGAGTCAATTGAAATCGCCATAAAAGGCCCAGCTCAATCTGACTTTCGAACACTCAGAAGAACTTTTCAAAAATGTTCCCCTTCCAATGTCTCTCATATGTGGCGACGTGATGGGGTGGTGTGTGGGCTACATTACCATACCCATATAGTTGTGCGGAAATCAGGTCTTGATGGGAAAAAATCATAAAAAGTGAAACCCTAGGTCAAAAAGTTGGTATAGACCTCGACCCAAATTTGATCCCAATGGTGCTATAGTGCACTCTGGGCATGCCTAACATACTACAAAAAGAATTTTGGTTCTAACTTATTCGGTTGAGAAATTGCGAATTTTCATTATTTTAACACTTACCCGCAGCTTTTGCGCCACATTGCACAATACGAGGAGTGACGTCATCATTTTTGTAAACAAGGTCAAAGGCCCCTCAGGCCCTATGAGTATGGCGGCGGGAATCGAAAATCCTGGCGCAATGTCCGGAGAATGTCAAAAATGGTGAATTTTCTCAGATCCGCTCTCTTAAATGACATTAGGCATTCATATAAAGTCATGTATATCGAAGAGTTCTTCGCTTGGTCGTTTCATATTCAGTTTCCAGTAAACCTAAGCGGCTTTGCCAGACATTTTGACAAAGACAACTGGATCTCCTAATTCCAGGGCGCCGGTCACTTCGTGCCTAACGATCGTCCCGGTCCCTCCGCTCAGATGATCACCAACTTCATGTTCCCCCAGGCACAGAACGGACTCGTTGACTACAGGTAGGTCGCGGGATATCGAACGAAAGTTGCGCCTACCATCTCTAAAAAGAGAAAGAAAGTGCGGAGAAAGAGGGTGTTCAAGTGCCGATTGCTTTGCTAATTATAGATTTTCAGTGACTACTCTCTGGTCAATCCCACTCCCGTCCCTCTTCCCCTCGTCAATCCCTCCAATGGAAACACCGAGACGACGACCAAATCGTCGACTACCGTATCCTTCTTCCTCGCCATGCTCTTCGTTGCGGGAGCTGCCTTGTAAATACAGTATCATCTATTATCGGTTTCCGAATTTATCGACTTTCTCAACATAGCTGTGATCTGCTCCGCTACCGTGTTGCCATTGTAAATTATTGTTGCTGCACTCATGACATATCGTTTGATAAATTACTGTTTATGCACATTTCACAATTTGATCATATTTCGTTTCGATATCGAAGGTGGGTTCGGATCCGTTCTTCGATCGATGTCTTCAGTGCACACGCGCTAGCGGTTCTAGGGGATATTTAGAGAAAACGGCGATAGTGGCGATCGATAAGATTGACATCGTTAAAAGGGTACGGTACACGATCGATTCCGTACTCGTGAAAGAATATACAGTTGATAGTCATACCGGTACAATATGTGGATACCCTTACATCGAAATAGTTCAATAATAGGCTGTGCTGGCACACGAGGCAGTCGAGTACCGTTTGGGCCGAATAAAAGAAATTAAAGCAAAATCAAATTATTTCTCATTAAAAGAAATTAAATTCTAACATCTAAGTACCCACTTGTACAACAAAGGTTACCCTCACAAAAGAGGCCATCGCGTATCTAACCTTACAACTCCTTCCTCCTTCCCACGGAAAGCCTTCCTGCCAGGGAATTTTCCTTGTGACTCCACCCCCAGGCCGGCCTACCCCTAGGCACGAGCTGTCTTTCTCCCCCAGGAGACTTATACTGCCTAAAATTCTTTCAATTTAACTTTCACAACTTTCGATGGCACTAAGTAAAACTGTTCACTAAACTTATGGTACGTACGTTTTTAGGCTGTAGCAAATATATAAAAAAATAAATAGGCTGTAGCTACCCCCCAGGCACTAGCTGTCTTTCCCCCAGGAGCTTATTTCGAATTTTTTTCAATTTAACTTCACAACAATGTTCGATGGCATTCAGTTAACTTTAATGTGAAATTCACTTTTTATGCTCTTTCGAATGAGCTATCACACGATAGGGATATGGAAAATTTATTTTTCGAAAGATCAAAGATCAAAGATCAATATTTTTGGGATCAAAGTTCAAAAATCATAAATACCGTCCCTTGGGGTCATGTTAGTGAAGTTTGAGCAGGATATAAGAAAATTTTGCAAAACTGTGCCATCTGACCTCCCTTTCACCGTGTTCTTACGGAGAACGCGTTTTAATCAACTTAATCACCTCAATGTTATTAGACTCTCCTCCCTTGCGTAGCAATTCTTCAGCTAATTTTGCTTCGAAATTCATAGTTTCGCGACCAGAGCTGACATGATCAAGAATTCATTTCTTCATTTTGCGGGCTATCTCATCACCGATACATGACTAATGAAATGAAGAGACTGATTCTTCGCTCAGACAGATGTGTGGAAATATCAAAGAATCTGCCCAGTATTCGCACCTCAATTTATCAATCGGGTGTAATATCCTCTTCTCGAAGAACTCTCTACTGTCAGGTGTTGCATCTGCTCTGTTGCCAGTGCAGATAAATGACCTCTCCTTCTCACCTCTTATTTCTTCTTATCTTTCCTATGATGCTTCATCTAACACTTTTGACGAAAATTAGTCAAAATTAGTCTGTTCATGTCTCGTTTTAGGAATTCTTTACAGATGTTGTTATTATGGGAAGCAGTGCTGAGTCTGATTCTGCTTCCGTCACTGAAAGGAGACTACACCTCTAGCCATCTCTCCCAGTATCTCGACCATTCAATCCCTGCTTGCTCCGACTTCCACAGTCATGTCTGCGGGGCGCATATGCATCCAAATCAGACCGTTCGGCATAAGTCTGAGCAGTTTTATAGGTTATGGGCTGCAAAGCTGAACTCAAGAAATCGCAATAATCCGATAATGGTAAGTAGAGTTTGAAACGCGGATTATTGTGTATTTTCTATTCACACGTAAGAATAGCGAGAAATAGAGCTCGAAATACGTGTAATCGTCTCTTTATCACATTCTATCATCAGTCAGAGAGGCAAGAGAGTGTTCGAAATGAGGAGGCGATTACCCGCATTTTTATTTCTAGCGATAGAGCGAAATGAAGAGGCAATTAGAACAAATTCGAATTCTTTTATTTTGTTGAGGTAATTACAATTTTCAGGATGATATCGCGACTGCCCGGAAAATTGGAGCCTGCACCTTCGATGCCTCGGCATATCAAAGGATTCTAAACAGAAGGTTATATTATAATTTTTGTAAAATTAACTGTTTATAAGACACTATCTGACTCGATCGACATAGTGTTGGCATTCTTCAAAATACAACCTATGCTCTTTCTTGCATGGTAGGTAGTGCGTGATGAGTGTATGCGGGGAAGGGGGTTTGCTAAGCTTCCTTGCTTCTC
>LS484896.1:0-56474 GCA_900490705.1 Pristionchus arcanus | reverse complement strand
TCCCGAATCGATTGGATTCAATTTACGCGTTTTGATCTATGACGTCATCATGCACTTTTCACTACCGCCTCAAGCGCGGAGAAGCAAAGAAGATTAGCATACCCCCTTCCCCGCACACACTCATCACGCACTACCTACCATGCAAGAAAGAGCATAGGTTGTATTTTGAAGAATGCCAAGTTCCTTCACAAATATGTCGATCCTCTCAGATAGTGTCTTTTATAATTGTCAGATGTGGTACTGATACAAACTGCTATCTCGAAGAGTTCAACTATTTCTTCAATATCTACAAGAAAAACGTTAAAGAGGTTCGATTTAGCATTCTCCAAAAAATACTGATTCATTCAGTTCGGATATGGTTTCGTGTATTTCGCCAAGTATTCGCAAAGGAAGCCCAATATTCCGAAATTAGCAAACGTTACTTCAAAATTAATTGAAGAATTGATAAGAAAAGTGGGAAAAGATATAAATTTTGAGGTGAGCGTTTTTTTTTAAAAATTATTATTATCATGCAATCGCTTTCAGGAAAATGTTTCTGGTTACGAAATATTGCATGACCGACTTGCTATCATCCGAGCTCTTGATCGGGAGAAAAAGACTCTTATAGGCCTAGAAAGAATTCGAAAGTTACAAAGCAGTCTCAAAAAGATTATCGGAAATCGGTTCAAAGTAAGTTGCAAAATATTTGTCAGATTAAAGGTTCAGATTTACAGGAAACTGAGTGGCTGAACGATTCGGAGATTTACGGGGTTGATCTACTTTCACAATTTCAAATTATTCTCGAAGAAATGAAGCTTAGCATCGCTCTGGACGAGAAAGATTTGAATATTCAAAATTGGAGACGAATTAATCGTGTAATCACGTCAAAGTATTTCGAATACAGCAAACGGTAATCGGACTTATTATGTTTAAATATACCAAGCAATTTAGATCAACTGGCTGCGCCCAATTTGACACAGTCCATCCTTTTCTCTCGATGTTTGATGGTGTGAATGGAATTGAAATTTTACTGGAGTTACCGGTAACGATATTTATCTTTAAAAACAATAATAAAGTGGTTAATCGACTGATATTCCATTGCAGGATTGGCATGCTTCTCTTATTCGACTAGCTACGGGATTCAAATATAATGCTTTCTATGAGTCGGGCTCCAATTCCGTTATTCTTCTTGCGCCGTTCATTTTTCCTTTGATGAATCATAAAGGCAGCGATACAACAATGGTAGCGTGATCTCTAGTTATCTCGAAAATTCATATTTACAGTTCGCATTTGCTGCGGGGCTCGCTCACGAAATTTACCACCCCTTCATCAAAAACAATATTGTCAACAACGGTGGGGCGTTCAATCGAGAATACGAATGCTTTGTCAAGCACTTCAGAGGAGCATGCAATGTGTGGGATCAGGTTCGGTTCTTAGCAATGAATCATACTTATAGGATCAAAACGGTATTGGAGTTTGGTTGCATTACTGTATTTTCGAATCGCAGGGACGAAAGGCGACACATCGTCAAAATTTCATAGGATCCAATAAAATACTCAAGCAAATAATATGATACATCAGAGTGACTGTAAAAGCGGAAAGCGAACGTTCAATGAAGATGGTCCGGATGTTGAAGCGTTGCGAGTTGCTTTCGAACTCATGATGGAATCGTATAACGATGAGCAACTACAGGTATTCCATTTGGATAGCTTTCCCTAATTCTGACAAATATCATTCTCAACATCACTCCAAAATTCATTCAGGAGTTGGAGTATGAAGAACTCGGAATCACTCGGGAGCTTTTTTCTATGCTCACGGTGTGCGGTACTGCAGTGGACCTGACAGTGAGGTGGGAGCTAGCTTGTGAATCGGATGTAATCTAAAAATATATATAAATTACAATGTTTTCAGTGGGACGGGCAGCACTCGAGCGACAAGCTTCGTCTGAATGCCATGGTGTCGATGATGCCTGAATTCACGACGGCATTCGGATGTCAGAAGGGAGACGCCGAATACTCGGAAGAGGTGAACTCTCTATTCCTTCTCTTCGCGCCTCACCTGGTTATCATAAGGGAATTGAGCTCGGTTGCCTCGAAAAATTATGAGCGCGATGAATCTGAAATGAATGCGAATAGCATTGCAGAACTCCGTATGCTACCTCTTCGGATCGAAAGCTGGAATCGAAAGAGAGCAACCTGAGAATGAAGAAGAGAAAAATGAGGATCACGTAGTTAAGCTTCCAGAAATCACTAAACATTCATTGACAAATTCATTGTTTCATTTTACAATTTCATTGTGAATGCAGGGTGAAGATTGCGAATCTGACTCGAACGATCATAGTGAAGATGAGGGCAACACGACCGATCAAGAAATTTCCACTGCTGGAAATATAAAGACGATGAAGCCAAATGAACACACACTTGATACAGAACTGAGTGGAAGTGGAGAGGAAGCGGAGAGGGTTAGTGAAAATAATGCTGATATGTCATAATGATTTAGGAATTCCTTCCGTCTGAGCTTTTTTTCGCCTTCTGCCTGATTACTATGATATAATTTTAAGGAGAGTGAGACAACGAGTGGAGATCAGGAAGACAGGGCTGCGAATAGGAGCGATGAAAAGAATGTCGAAAATACGGTTGATGGAAGCGGAGAGGAACAAATCGAGGAAGATTTGCTATCATGATTATTCCTATTTAAACGTTATTTTTAGTTGTTGTTATTGCTGTTGATGAATTATTGAGATTATTTACGTCTTGGATTAGCCGAGCATGAAAAACTTACATTTTGTGATGTTTCTCGAAGGATGGTCTGAATCTCATCTCTCGTATTACTGACCAGGGATAAGAGAGATAAATGAAAAAAACGGGAGAAGTGCTCCTGTATCTCTCGTCTGCTCGCTCGAGTGTCGCTGTTCTTTCACGCTGCGGCGCCATCTCTATATGAAAATCACGCATTGCCGCGTGACAAAAATACTCACTCCCTGGATTGAGCCCTTTTCATCATGTAGGAGTTTCAAAGATTAATGGGAATCCAGAAATCTTCTCCCACTCCGCATGCACTCGTTACTTGGCATAGATCACGAATAATGAAGCGGCGGATTCTTCAGTCAGACAGAAGTGTGGAAGCTATCAAAGAATCTGCCCAGCATTTGCTCATCAATTTATCAATCTGGTGTAATCTTCTCTCTCGTATAACTGGTCTGTCTCTCCGAATTCCCATGCTTTTTCGCGTCTCGGATTGCATTGAGCATTGTGTGACTAGGAGGCAAGACGATTGATCCTAGTCCCCCAGGAGTTCTGAGTCAGGACTCTCTTTTGCCTGTTGTCAGGTGTTGCGGCTGCTCTCCTTCCGGTCTAAGTGACCTTTTCTCTTATCTCATCGTGTTTCTTCTAATCTCTCCCATTCACTCTTTTCGACTGCAGGACTCACAAGTACAGGTGCACGGTACACAGTGGCTGAGGAAAAATAGCTTGTGCGGTAAGCCCATTTTTACCATTCTTGTTAGTGCTATCCGGATTCCGGATACTCGAAAAGTAGCTTATATTTTTGAGCGTAGAATCATTAGAACCAAGTGAAACACAATTTAATGTCTGACCTGATCATAATTTCATTAGCTGAAGCTCTACTTTGCAGATGTTGTTGTTATGGAGAGGAATCTTAGTTCTCATTCTGCTCCCTCTACTCAAAGGAGACTATACCTCGCACCACCTCACTCACAATCTAGACCATTCGGTATCGCCATGTTCCGACTTTCACAGTCATGTCTGCGGAGCTCACATGACTCCGGATAAGACAGTTAAGCGGTTGTCCGAATTACATTATAGCTCCTGGGCGGCTAAGATGAATTCGAGGTCTAAGAGTAACCCAGTTATGGTAAGCAAAAAATAGTCTGCGATATGATCACAATATTCAGAACGACATCGACATTGCTCGAAGAAGTGGAACTTGCCAGTTCGATATCACGGCATACACTCGGAATCTGCATCAAAGGTACTCTTTACTCTAATTCATCGAAAAATCCAATATTTGTGTAGATGTGGGACACTCGTTAATTGTTATCACGAAGAATTCTCCTATTTCTACAATATTTATAAGAAAAGTGTCAAAAAGGTTTGCTCTGGTGCTAAAGTCTAAATAAATGCCTGATTCTTTGAGGTTGGATATGGATTCGCATATTTTGCCAGATATTCCAACCGATTGCCCAATATTCCGAGGCTATTAAATGTAACAGCTCGATTGGTTAAAGAATTGGTACGACGTGTAGGAGAATACAATTTTGACGTCAGTGATCGAATACCTTTAAAATTTCCGCTAAAAATCTATTTCAGAAAATAGTTTCTTCTTTCGAGAGACTGCATGACCGACTTGCTATAATCCATGCCGTAGAACGAACGAACAGGATGAATTTGCCGAGACTTAGGAAAATTCGAGAGTTGCAAAGAAATATCAAAAACAAGATCGTTAATAGATTTAAAGTTAGCTTTGAAATTGTTTAAAACCAGGGCGGATTTTTTTACAGGCAACACAGTGGTTGAACGAAACGGATTCTTTTGGCGTCGATCTTCTTTCGCAGTTCCTAATTATTCTCGATGAGATGAAGGTCAGCATCGATTTTGATGAGAAAGATTTGGATCTGTCGACCTGGAGAAATATCAATCGAATCATTACGTCAAAGTATTTTGAGCACAGTAAAAGGTGATTCGGGTGCGATTTGAAAAATGTCATGTTCAATTCAGATCAACTGGTTGCGCACGTTTTGACGTGATACACCCTTTCCTAACGATGGGCAATGAACGAACGATAGAAATGGTAATCATTTATACAGTTTTCTTTATTCATACACTCCCTGACAACTAGAGCTCGAAATTAGAGCCTCCGTTCTTCATTTCGCTTGCTAGAGCTTCGCTTGCTAACACTAGAGCGGGCGAGAGAGCATCCGAAATGAAGAAACTGCGGCTTATGTTTCTATTTTATGAGAGGAATCGCCAGAGAATTGACCACTCCGCGGCGGTAGAATTTTGCGTCTCCAATCTGGCTGAAAAAAATATCAAAGGTACTTTTTGGGATGCTCTATCGAACTGCACTTGCCGAATTTGCATAACTCAACTCATTTTCGGATGGCGGTCGATCGGAGCGGTCGCTATTAGGGTTTTCGACCAAAATGCGGCTCACAAAAATAATCATAACTTTGTTCAAAATAAAGATTTTTACATTTCGAAAAAAGGGTTCGATAGAAGAGAGCTCGCCCGAGATTTGCTATAATTATGTCATCATTCCTAGTCCACGCGCTGATGCGGGGTTGTCGCTTTTCCGATAAAATGGAATAACTATGCAAATCGGAATTTGTCCAACAAGCGACTATGCGGCTTTTGCAGCACGTATATGTGGGTAGAAGTTCTGAAAAAATTGTAGAGATCGAGAGGTGGGAAAAAAATATGCGCTGGTTTTAGTGCTGCCGACTAAGGTCTCTCAAGCCAAAATACCCCATCCCATCGTGATATTTGTGACTTAAAGGGACCTGGCACTCGAAATGATGTAATTTTTAGAAAAAAGTAGATTTTTTTCTAAGAATAATGGAAAAATCCCCATATTTTTACGATTTTTTTAAAGGCGATTATGATTTTTCAAACATTCTGTACCCAGCAAAAAACCCAGCTATACTGTGTTTAGCGGCGCTAAACAGAGTATAGCTGGGTTTTTGGCCAGAATTTGCAACTTTGAAAAATCATAACTTCTTACAAAAAAATCGTAAAAATATGCGGTTTTTTCAGTTATTCTTAGAAAATTTTGCTCTTTTTTCTGAAATTCACTTCATTTTGAGTGCCAGGTCCCTTTAAGGAGCCTATATTCATCAGAATTCATTAAAATTTATTTATTGATGCCTTTTTTAGTAAAATTTCATCATCTCAATTCTCATTATACGTTATTTACGATTGTGGTAATCGATAACAACATTGCGAATTATCTTTGTCGTTTTTGCATTATTTATGAGTCCGAATGTACTCGAAAATATTCCCTGAGAGAAATGAGAAGTTGAAATATTATGTAGTGGTGATCACTCACTTTCCTTCTATCTCTTTAGCGCGCTACAGATCAAAGAACGCCGCATGAATCATGGGAGAGCGCGCGCTTTCTGCGTTGCTCTTTTCTGTCTCATTTCGTCACTATCCCCATAGAATCGTCTGACTCCTTGCGAAGGAAGATTTGAGATCACCCGACCAGGTGGACACTGATGATCTCTTCTGGTTCACCAAAACCTCTCATCGCTCTAGACAACCTGCTACATCCACCCCAGTGCCTCCGGTTATTTCATCCGATAGTCTTTGTTGTCCGGAGGAGACTTGCAGTTCCGAGTTTCGCTCTTTCCATATGCTCCAGAGACATATCTTCACTGACACGCATAAGTACGAACTTGAGCGAAAGACAATGCATGACCACGTCACGGATATGGCATCGAGATCTCTCGATATAACCTTATGCTCAGTCTCACTGGCACATGCCATCTCAAGCTCCGTCCATTCTCGTCCTACCGATCTAAAGAAGGGGCACTCCGAGAAACGAAGAAGCGAAACTCCTCGGACAAGCCAGCAAGAGATCTGATTCGCCAGTTCTTCGCAGAGAAACGGGATGCCAAGCTGAAGGTCAATCCTCATTCATGAGGCCGAGAGGTTCATGAAGAATGCAAGAGGAAATGGAGGAGAGTTGTTGATTTCTCCGAGAAACAGACTTTCTATCACTCAAATCAAGTCGCTTATAAGAGGGTTACTGAAGAACGAAGATTCCTCTGCATTGGCTAAGAAGGGAAAGAAAAATATGACTCCAATTGTCACTAATGAATCATCTGATGAGTCGACCGATGAAGAAGACAGTGACGACGAAGAAGCAGTGAGAACCCTTATTCTTAGCCACAAGAATGACCTTTTCCTGAATCATGACAGCTCAGCTGATGAAGATGAACCGAGTAAGAAGAGAAGCCGTGGCCGAAAATGAAACTGAATTCGTGTGCTCATACCTTATTGTATTCCCTCGACTTTCGATTCATTCGCGTAATGTGTGCCAGATTTTGTGAAGTGAATGATAACTGTGTGTGAAAGGGTTACATTTTTTTTGAAATATCTGAGACAAAAGGTGCTGGCTCGAATGACAAAACGAGTGTGTGAGAGAGAAGAGGCAGATCAACGCAGAAAGCGCGCGCTCTCCCATGATTCATGCGGCGTTCTTTGATCTGTAGCGCGCTAAAGAGATAGAAGGAAAGTGAGTGATCACCACTACATAATATTTCAACTTCTCATTTCTCTCAGGGAATATTTTCGAGTACATTCGGGCTCATAAATAATGCAAAAACGACAAAGATAATTCGCAATGTTGTTATCGATTACCACAATCGTAAATAACGTATAATGAGAATTGAGATGATGAAATTTTACAAAAAAAGGCATCAATAAATAAATTTTAATAAAATGTTGGACAAATTCCGATTTGCATAGTTATTCCATTTTATCGGAAAAGCGACCACCCCGCATCAGCGCGTGGACTAGGAATGATGACATAATTATAGCAAATCTCGGGCGAGCTCTCCTCTATCGAACCCTTTTTTCAAAATGTAAAAATCTTTATTTTGAACAAAGTTATGATTATTTTTGTGAGCCGCATTTTTGTCGAAAACCCTAATAGCGACCGCTCCGATCGACCGCCATCCGAAAATAAGTTGAGTTATGCAAATTCGGCAAGTGCAGTTCGATAGAGCATACCAAAAAGTACCTTCTCTAAACTTTTCAGATAGGCAAAATTTTCTACCGCCGCCGACCCCCCTCGAATGGTCGATTTTCTCGCGATTCCTCTCATATATATTTCAAGCTCTACTGACAACCGAGGGAGATTTCCCAATTTGCATCGACTATATTTTATTATAACCTTGTCCGAATCTATCAAAAATATGTTCAAGGACTTTCCAACTTCCATTCGAATGTCCAAGGGAATGCGCCACAATGCCTTCTATGAATCAGAAAGTAATTACGTGACTCTTCTTGCGCCATTCGTCTATCCGTACCTGACCGATAATTCCAGCGATACAACAATGGTAGGGAGCTAGCTATGCCAATTTATCCATTCATTTTCATTTTCAGTTCGCTTTCGCTGCTGGTCTCGCTCACGAGATTTTCCATCCCTTCGTTAAAACCGAATTTGCTCACAACTCTGCAACGTTCTTTCGAGAGTTCGCATGCCTAACCTATTATTACATTAAAGCATGCGAAACGTGGGGCGAGGGCGTGGTAGATTATGCATTTATTCAATATGTGCAAGTAGTTATTTAGGACGTCTGCGAGAGTGGCTATCAAACGTTCAGTGAGGACGGTCCAGATGTCGAAGGATTACGAGTTGCTTACGAGTTGATGAGTGAAGCCTACAGCGAGGAACAATTACAGGTTCTAGTTTGGAACGCCAGATCCGTCTGGGTCAGTCTCTTGCTACAGTGAGACAATATCATTAAGGCTGTCGAATACGAAGAGCTCGGGATCACTCGAGAGCAAGCATTCTTCTACGCTTACGGCATTCGGCGCTGTAGTAGATATCCCGTTCCCGTAAGTGATACATATCCGAATGCCTACTGTGTCTTCTGAGAATTTTTTTCCTTTTATATCTTTCACAAGATTTAATTTCATTACTATCATGCTGCATAGTAGCAGAAGAATATAGCAATATTACGTAATATTATCGTAATATCATGTATGACTAATGTTGTTCAGTTTAATGATAAACATTCGAACGGCACGATCCGATTGAATGTGATGGTTTCGATGATGCCCGAGTTCACAAAGGCATTCGGATGCCAGAAGGAAGATGCGGAGTACTCTGACGAGGTTGCTTATATTTTTTCTTCTGGCCACTCCTCCTATTACTCTATCTGAGAGGCATGCTTAGCAAGGCCTGATGGGCAATAGAAGAGTGAAAGTAAAGAAATTACAGAAATCGGTGTGCTACCTCTTCGGGCCGCGATGTGGTTTCGACAGGAACGCTCCAGAGGAGGAGCAGGAGGTAAGCATAATTTCCATTATAGCTTCTGAATCAGTTGCATTCAGGTCGAGACGTTCGACGATGGCAATGAAGATGGGAATACTGTAACTGATGACGAGGTGAGCACTTAAAGGAATTAAATTTCTGATCAAATAAGGAACTTGTAGAAGGACGAAATTGTTGATACGGAGCTGAACGGAAGTGGAAATGGAGCTGAGACGGTTGGTAAAAATTACGCTAACATTTATCGTGCGTTTGAAATTCTTGGGAAATGAAATGTATTGGATAGCGAGCACTCTGTTCTCAGGGAGTAGGTTAGGCAGCCTGGGAAATAGGTAATCTCATCATGTATGGAATAACTTCCGCGTTCACTCTTTATCGCATTCTTCCCGATCATTATGATGTCATTTTCAGGGGAGTGCGGAAGGGAGTTCAGCGATTAGGAACGATGATAAGAATGTCGAAAATACGGTGAGTAGATAATTGGGGAGGAATGCACCCAAAGAACACTAATGTAGACAAGTGACGTGTGTTTATCATGAAATCCATGCGAATTTCAGGATGAAAATGCCGATGAGCGAGTAGTTGATGGGAGTGGAGAAGAACAGATCGAGGAAGAATTGTTATCGTGATCTCTTGATTTGTTATTGTTATTGTTGTTGATAAACTATATCAGTGAAACCTACTGGAATCGTTTGTGCATCCCTTTGCAATTGCAAGAGTTCGAATTCGCAAACGTTTTATGTCAGTTCTCGATGGATGGTCTGCCTCTCTTCTCTCGTTTCACTGATTGAAGAGAGGTGAGGCAAAATGAAGAGACGCGATCTATCTCAGTTCCGTCTCTCGCCTTCTTGCTGGAGTGTCGCTGATCTTTCACGCAGCAGCGCGAACTCTACGTGAACCTCGTGCACCGTCGCGTGACAAGAGTACTCTCTTCCTTGAGTGTGCACTTTTCAACGAACATGACCTCTAATTTCATGAATAGTTACGGGGGGATCTGAATGGATTTACAGATTACTGCTTGCATGCGAAGTGAATGCTCTCTTGATAGGTAGAATCACACAATTTCGATGCAGAGAGTTGCAGACGTAAAAGAGAGCTGTCCTTGCCGTTATCTCCTTGTTATTGCAGCAGTTCGGCAGACAGCGAGAGATCACTGCCGCACCACATCGCCCACTCGCTTTTTGAACCGTAATCTGAGTATTTTGAATGTCTCTCCATACCTCGTGCTCACTATTTTGTATGAGATAACTCACGATTTTTCTATGAAATAGTGTTGTTGAGTAGAGATCGGAAATGGGATGTGTTGCTGCGCCCCACGCATGCATCATCTTTCCTCGTGCTCTCGCCTACCAGACACATAAACGTAGAGAAAAGTATCGAAAAACAACCTGCAGTGCTCTTTCCTACTGTTAGAGCACCGATCAGCTGGTTAGAGATCGGATGTGCTTACATGTGCTGCTAGAGATTGTTAGTGACTGTGTAGCGAATTCGTAATTATACTCTCGATACTGCGTGATCTTTCCTCGATCAGAGAATTAAACTAATAGAGATCGAAAATACCGCTTTTTCTAGCACGGGTCTCTGACTAACTTGACTAAGTTGTCATATCAGATTTCTCGAATTGCCTGTCTAGATACTATCGAGAGAGCACGTACAATACAGAGATCTATCGCTAATTAAACGAACAAATACCGACATCAACATGGATACACTGTACTCGCTCGATCTTTATTGGTCGGCGGTCAGCGAACAGCATATCAAATCAAACATAATCATCTCTTCAATTCGCTCACTCTCTTGCCACTCTAATTGGTGAGACAGAAATTGAAATGAAGAGGCGAATTTCGAACATCCAATCAAATCACCTGGTCGTCGCACGTGTCTTGGCCGAATTTTTCCCCTCTCGTTCTCTCATTCGCAAAATGTCCGCGATGCAATCAACTCGACTCTACTATTCTCTCCTCTGCTCGATAGGATTGGCCTATGCAGCACCAGGTTAGCTTCACTTCACAGTTAGCATCTTTTGAACAAGAAGATTCCGTATCCATGCTTATGATCAACGACAGTATAGTATCAAAATGTGTAGTGTTATCATTACAGTCCCCGAGAATGCCACTTCAAGTGTGGAGTATGTGCCGATATCCGATTACAACACGACAGAGTTGAGGTGAGGCATTCTGAATTCGAAAAGTACCCATAATTTCGATTTTTTTTACTGGAATGAACGTTTATACATCGACCTCCCTGAATACGAAACATTCGAATTCAATTGGATGCCAAACTGTGAATTTTTATCAATAACCTTCAGAATGCTGATCGTTATTGGCACTATAGCAATGTTTCT
Organism: Pristionchus arcanus; assembly: GCA_900490705.1. Lineage (NCBI taxonomy): Eukaryota > Metazoa > Nematoda > Chromadorea > Rhabditida > Neodiplogasteridae > Pristionchus > Pristionchus arcanus. Next base: position 45,133 of record LS484896.1, on the reverse strand, counting down.
TTGGATCGCCCGAGTGGCCTATTATTGTCGGATGGAGGATAAATTGGATCCCTCAGAAGATAAGAAACCGGAAAATGTCGACGTCCCGAGATACTTCTTCTCTCCTCGATAGGCCTTGTCTAGAGTTAGTATTCCTAGCTCGAAAATATGTAAACATTTGTACTAATAAGGATGTAGTTTGACTGTACATAATATTGTGAACATTTCATTAGGTTGAGTCTTAACCATGGCTCATTTGTACATAATTTGATGAATAAATATATGATTTATTAGCTGTGCAGATTCGATGAAATAATGCAGTTCACTGGTTCACAAAGCTGGATTGCGTTGTTGACAATACCAATGAAATCAGTAAGAAAACTTTATATCAGAATGAATCATGAACTTAAACATTGTCAAGTGATAAAAATAGGGACCACAAGCTCCGCCCACTTTGGTGTGACATGATTTTGCAAAAAAGCGAGACGGGGAGTGCACAAGGTTCATTCTGAACCAAATCACTCGTTCTAAATTGCTATGGATAGCTCTAACCATCCCCAATTGATTGAGCACTGACCGAGAAATGCACAACATCACTAAGTAGGTCAAAATTGGACTCAAAGGAAGGGAATAGGGTCGAGTCTCGACGAAACTCAACTTTTCCCAAGCTTGTTGTTGGAAAATTCTGCTCGTACAAAGTTTTTCTAACTCATTGGAATATTTTACCACGAGGGATAGTTTGAACACTTTTTTGACACCCTATCTAGAAATCGTCTATCTGGCTTGTGGCCCCTAGATAAAGAATGCGAGAAACATTATCGTTTCCTATTTCCATTCAACTTTCTCAATTATTCTGTAGAATCGGCATAATTGATTTGTTATTGCTTCTCCATTGCCTGCCCCTCCTCTCCTCTCACTCCTCGCTCTTCTCCCCCTTCCGATCGGTCATCTCCCTCTTCACTCGCAGCAATGGCCAAATCTCTCGACGTGAGTTGAATATTCGCGGAGAGCCCCTCCATCATCTCAACTTCATCGCTCCATTCTCCACTTTATTGGGCGCGAATGTGAAGCCAACTGTTCATACTAATATTCTCGGGCAGAGTGAAGAGGGTTCTTCGTCCTGCCAATACTTATGATATCAATTAAGACAATAATGGTCGAGCTCGTGATCTCCATTGTCATCTTAATCATCGCCATCATCAGCTGCATCGTCAGCTGCTGCATCTATCAGCAGAGAAAGGCCGCCCGACAGGCGTTGCTGGCTCAGCAGCAGCAGTACGTTCAAGCATACTTAGGCGCCCCCAGATAGTCTTTTTTTTCACAATACATTCATTTATTATAGATGGGCAGTTTTATAACGTATCAAGCATGTGGGATTACATTGCAATACTTCTGCAATGTTATTAGGATGAATCTTGCCACCTTAGGATACCTGCAACTTGCCTCTCATTGACCTTACTTGCTCATTGCAGCGGCGGCATGTATGGCCAGTACCCGATGGCTCAGCCGTATCCCTACGGAGGAGCCCCCGTCGTTGCCGCATCGCCCTACGGAACCCGCACGTACTAGCATGTGAGCACTACTGGGTAGTGCTTGAAATACGGGTAATCGACTCTTTGTTTCACGTGCTCTTGCACCTGGCCAGAGGGACGTGAAATGAAGAGATTATTACCCGAACTTCGATCTCTGATGATGAGGGGTGTAATTATTCACGGTTCATCGTTTTCCCGGGTTTTAGAATAATTATAGAAATATAATTATAATTATAGAAATATAATCATGAATATAAATATTCATGCAGATTCCGATGATAGCCGACCACTCGCCATCTCAAGCGTAGAATGCAGTCGAGAGAATGCACATTTACACGCGTTGTCGATAAATTTGTTGTGACATTGGCTTCAGTGTCTGAATTATCAAGTGTTTGAATAATTCAAAAAAATCATCTAATCCTTCTCCAATTGCTATGATTTAGAAGTAATTACATCCTCATTCGTATTCTAATACCTCAATTACTTTTTCCTCCAGACAGTATAATTGAATCATTATTACTCCTTCATTGTCTGATCCTTCATCCTCATTCTCCCCTCAGTTCTCGCTCTTTCCCTCCTTCCGATCGGTCGTCTCCCTCTTCTTCACTCGCAGCAATGGGCAAATACGACGATGACAAAATTACCGACGTGAGTTTGAAAAGGATAGGCATCAGTATCCTACAGCTGCTTGACAGGCCACAGATCTATAGTACATCGAATGCAACATTCCTTATAAAGTTTCTCTTCTCGCACGATGTCTCACCTCTTGCTGTGATCGCACATCTTTTCCCTTTCAGAAGCAGAAGATGAATCTGATCTTCGCCATTATCGGTCTGGTCATCGCAATCGCCGGTCTCGTAGTGGCCATCTGTATCTGTCAGAAGAGAAGAGCGGCGAGGGCTGCGGCATTGGCTGCCGGAGCAGGGTACGATTGATTCATCCGACGAATAAGTATCTATAGAATCCAACAGTATCCTACAGTTTCCAAGACTATCTTACAGTTCATTGAATACTTTTTAGTACCCAGAGAACCTACAACGTTTCTTTATCGTTTGAGAAGAGTGCAAGAAATGACGAAACGAATCCTTCATTACCCAATTCTTTGATTAAATTGTCGGGTGTGCCTAAAGTACGGGCACGGCCCACGGGTACGGCCCTACGGCCCGTAAGGCCTAAAGTACGGCCCTACGGCTCTACGGCCCTTAACAAAAAAATTTCCTCATATCATTCCCACGCTGTTATATCAATCCTAGCATGCATTAGGAATGGTAGGAGCGTACCACAAGGGTGCGACCCACGGGTACTGCTCTACGGCCCGTATGGCCTAAAGTACGGCCCTACGGCCCATAATAAAAAATTTCTGATATCATTCCAACGATAAAAAATCGATACTAGCATGCATTAGAAATGGTGGGAGAGTACCGCTAGGGTACGGCCCATGGGTACTGCTCTACGGCCCGTATGGCCTAAAGTACGGCCCTACGGCCCTACGGCCCCAAGTGATTATTATGTTCCCGATATCATTCCCTTGCTGAAATATCATTCCTATTTCAGCAAGGGAATGATATTCCTATCCATTTGGAATGCTTGGAATGTATGGTACAAGTACGGCCCATGGGTACTGCTCTGGCCAAAAGTATGGCCTAACGTATCTTGCGGCCATCAGGTGATTTTTATTTTCCCGAGTCATTCCCACGCTAAAATAAAATCGCAACGGCCCAAACATGAGTCTATCATAGCTCTACAGCACAGAATATATTTCTACGGCCCGGAGACGATCGCTAAGTCGAGACCAAAATTCTAAATTCTCTATCGATGTCTAAGATCCACAGAAATGTTTTTTGTATCCCTCTCTGGTAGCCTACGGCCCTCAGAAAATTTATGCAGTCTATTTCTGCAGTCTTAGTTTACGGTCCGTAAAAAAAAATTCTGCAGCTCCCTATCGAAGCCAACAAAATCGATGTTGCCATCAATCGTAGTCTACAACCTACAGAAAAAAATCCCGCATTATTCCGAGGGCTGTAGACTAGGGTTGACAAAAATGATTCCAATTGCGAGTCTGAGACTATTTCATTCTCACTCTTTTCGGACTGACCGGTGTCTCAGACTCTGAGAGTCCGAATGATTGGGACTCTGAGAGTCTGAGACTCTCAGAGTCTCAAATGAGAAAAGTGGTTTTGACTTGTTCAATTACGTTTCGCGACCATTTTCTGGTAGTAAATTGCGACCAACTCCAGTGAGTCCCCTGAAGTACTTTGAGAATCTTTCCTCTGAAGAGAGGGTTGTGTCGATCGCATAATTAAACAAGAATAGTGAAAAAGATCGGAGAAATCATGATAGTAGCACCGAACAAGGAGTCTAATGAAACTCTGGCGCGAGTTTGAAGCGAAATTTTCGGCTTCATGCAACCTCGCTGCCGTTTTGGGTTACCGTTTTTTCATACCCCGAAATAATTCTAAGTACAATCTACTGGCATCACAAAACGAAAAAGACCTAATCCATTACTTCATGAACTAATTCACGATTTTACTTCAACTTTTTTTCACCGAAAAATCATAATAGAAAAGTTCAGACTCTAAGAGTCTCGGCCAATTTCGTTTCAGACATTGACAAATCATTTCTCACCCTTTCATTCGGACTCATTCCAGTCTCATTTCGCGGGGTCGAATCGGTCGGTTCAGACTATTTTTGCCAACACTACTGTAGACTACGAAAGAAGGCTGTGGGTATTTTCTGAGAGGCTATAGACTACAATAAAAAAACTTTAAAAAAACTGCTGCATTGATAAGAAGCAGAATTATCCTTAGAATGAGTCTCTAGCATGTCCAGTAGAGTTCGTAATTCGGGGCGGGTCATTCGGTATCGCACCGGGTCTCGCGTTCGAAAAGTGAAGAATGAAAAGACCCGAAACCTCGGCAAGGTATCGAATAGAAATCCGATACCGGGAATCATATTACGCTCATAACTCGAAAACTACTGAACCAAATCGTCAAATATTTTGACTAGATTCATAATTCTCGTAGGCCTTTCGATTGAATTCAAAATTGTCCCTGAAAACGCATGTTCAATTTTTGAATTCTAGAGAGCTCAAGAGCTCGGAAAGAAGGTCAAACGAATCTTCTATAGAGACTACGTATCCCCATATCATTTTCACACGATCGGCGATCAAGTATGCCCGTTCTGGCAAGATTTTATGGGCTCGGATATGCCCCAATGTTTTCGATCCAATCTGAAATTAAAGGAGGACGAAAGTCAAAGTTTTCGAAGGTAAGCTGACAGTATGGGCTGGTTGTAACCTTGATAGCTAAGAGATTCCCCAAATTTCAAAGCTATAGCTCAATTTTGAAGCGAGATACAGGCGTTCAAAGTTTCTACAGGGCTCAGGGAAAATCAAGATGCGCGGTGCAAAGAGAGAGGGGGAGGCGATTCCCATCCTCTTCCCTCTCTCAATTTGCATGTTGATCTACCATTTGCACCGCGCATCTTGATTTTCCCTGAGCCCTGTAGAAACTTTGAACATGTGTATCTCGCTTCAAAATTGAGCTAGAGCTTTGAAATTTGAGGAATCTCTTTGCAATCAAGGGTCCAACCGGGGTAGAAATGATGAGAATGGCTCATCTCACGATGCAAATCGCGCGATTATGGGTCGAGAAAGCGCGATTTTAAACATACTTTCAACCCTCTGGTTTCGGATCTTTGACGATTTTGGCGAGCCGGTATCGGATTTCTCTCCCTCTCATTCTTCATTTACGGGGCCCCGTGGTATCGGGTCGGGTTGTTTCTCGAACTCTAATGTCCAGGAGCGGGGCTATGAAAATTCGACCCTTGATATAATAAAAAATAATGCAGCCGCTGCAGCAAGAGGAAACAACTTGAAATTTTTTTTCTGGGTTACCCTCGATCGTCTATGTCTAAATAAATTGGAGAGTTAGAACAATTCCACCAAAGAATAATGATTTTTCGAAAAAGTACCCTTCGATTGCGTCATCACTATGCAATGATATAGATTTTTGTACTTTATGTGGGAAATATTGTCCTACACACTTTCCAGGTAATGCCCGAAATTCAAATTGATTGCTTTCTTGGCTCAAAAGGTATGAAACTGTGAAAAAGTGTAGCCTTCTATCGTAGCCTACGGCCCTCAGAAAATTTCTGGAGCCTCTATCGTAGTCAACGGCCATCAAAAAATCTCTGGAGCCATCTACCGTATTATTCGGACCTCGGAAAAAATTTGAAGCCTAGTCTATAGCCCCTCAGAAAATATCAGCAGTCTTTTTCGTAGTCGACAGCCCTCGGAATAATGCGGGATCTTTTCTGTAGGTTGTAGACTACGATTGATGGCAACATAAAATTTCTTGGCTTCGATAGGGAGCTGCAGAATTTTTTTCTAAGACCGTAAACTACGATAGTAGGTTGCGGAAATTTTCTGAGGGCCGTAGGCTACCATAAAGGGATACAAAAAACATTTCTGTGGATCATAGACAACGATAGAGAAATCAGAATTTTTGTCTCGAGTTAGCGAAGGTCTCCGGGCCGTAGAAATTTATTCTGGGCTTCAGAGTCATTATGAACTCAAGTGTGGGCCGCTGCGAAATTATTTCAGCGTGGGAATCACTCGGGAATAGTCTCTTATTGGAAAATGAATCGCTATTGGAAAATGGACCCCTCTCCCACTCATTTGACAATAGTGCGAGAGAAAAACGCGGTCTCTTATGGGAAAATGATTCTTATTCTAAATCCAATAGTTATTGGAATTCCAATAAGGAGAATAAAGGATTTTTCTCTCGAATTGACCGATCATTCGTTATTGGAATTCCAATAATCATTGGAAAATCAAACGCCGCGCTCGAGATCGTTATTGGAAAATGAGAGGGAGGGAAAATCCTTTGTTCTCGTTATTCGAATACCGGAAAATTTTCCAATAAGAGAACCCTACTCGGGAACATAATAATCACTTGAGGGCCGTAGGGCCGTACTTTAGGTCATACGGGCCGTAGAACAGTACCCATGGGCCGTACGCGTGCCTTACGCTCCCAGTATTCCAAATAGGTGTCAGGAACGATATTACAGCGTGGGAATGAGATCGGGAACACAAAATTAACTTGGGGGCCGTAGGGCTGTAGGGCCGTACTTTAGGCCATACGGTCCGTGTGCCGTGCCCATATCTTACACTCCAAGCATTCAAAGTAGGTGATAGAAATCATCTAACAGCGTGGAAATGATATAAGGAAATTTTTTTATTATGGGCCGTAGGGCCGTAGGGCCGTACTTTAGGCATAGGGGGCCGTAGGGCCGTACCCGTGGGCCGTGCCCGTACTTTAGGTACACCCTTAAATTGTCCTCCTTTCTCTTTCGCAGATGGTGTTGTGCAATGATCGTGTCGTTCCGAGTTGAATTTTCCTTACTTGTTCATTCAGCGGCGGCATGCCTGGCCAGCCTCCGATGGCTCCGCCCGTCCAATCGACTCAGACGCCATCGGGCAGCAATCCATAGTCATGGTAAGTGGAAGAATGGAGAATCCGTCTCTTCATTCCACTCGGCTCTATCTACGCTGCGACTTGTGGAATGATCAGAAAGTAATTGAATTCATTTCAGAATCCGATGATAGCCGACCACTCGCCATCTCAAGCGTAGAATGCAGTCGAGAGAATACACATTTACACCAGTAGATATTCGATAAATTTGTTGTGGCATTGACTCGATTGATTTGTGCATTCAATTTTCTGTTAATTTTTGCTCATTCTGCAGAATCGGCATGATTTTTCCACGCTTTCTTCTATAAATAGAGCCCTTTCCTAGCTGAAATCAAGCAGGACAATGTATCTCTTCTTGTTTCTTCTCGCCTTCTTTCCTCTGTCCGTGGTCCCGTCCATTCTTCACATTACGCAAGTAAGAAATAGAGCTCAAAAGACGACAAAGACCGCTTTACTTGCTACTGTTTCCGGTGATAGAGCACCTAAAAGGGAGTGAGAATTCACTGTATTCGAACTGTAATTCTTGTATACAGGACACGACCATTCCCAAGGAGCGACTGGGAGGGTTCAAGTACATCAAAGCTGCCGCCTTCGTTACGGTATAAATCGAGTTTACTATAATAAATAAAATAAAATATTGAGCAATTATCATTAAATTGCAGAGCATGCAACAAGCGAGCGCCGACAAGACCTCTACGATGAAATACGCTTACTTGTTAGTTTTTTTTACACACTTGTAGTGAATTATTAGCGTATTTCTGGTGTTTACTGTGCGTATTTGAGGTGCCGTTACGCCTACTGCCACGATGTGTCCGCGACTGTGAAATGCAACGAGGTTTGCCACACGCTCGCTGAAAAGTATGATCGACCGATTGTGACTGCTCGAGTGAAGAAATTGAACGGAAGTAAAGTGCCTGCTGCTGACCATGAAGCGTGCAGAAAGGAGTGAGTTATCAGCTATTTTCTTTTTCCCCCGCAATTAAATTCCTAAAGCAATGCACTTCCTCTAGTAATGACAACGAGTGCCAATATACTAGACGTCAATAGAAGCTGTAGTGGAGATTCGATACCAAATTAATCTCGTTTCCAGATGCAGAAGTGACTGCGGTAATAAGGATTGCAAGAGGGAGTGCGATTATCTCTGCGCGATGCATTTCGACAATAACAACAGAAAGAAGTATGAGGATGAATTCAATGAATTGATCGGGAGATTCAACGGTGTTGGATCGCCTCCCGGATCGCCCGTGAAGGGATGATCTGTTTATATATGATGTTTTTGGCACATCTCTGATTTTTTTCTTTTTTTTATTATTTTTTATTTTTGCCATTTCGCAGAGTATTCTCTCTCATAAAGCATGAACAATCAACGAAAGTCGATGATACTTCAATCGATTTATTCACCAAATCGACACTATAGGCAGATCAATCCAGACATTGCCCTCGTTAATTCGAAATCGATGCCACTGAGCGGGATAGAGATGGAGCGGAGGCCAAGAAGAATGATGCCTCCAGAGCGGCTGCTGGTTCATTATCCGAACGCCGGCCAGACATGGGGCTGAAAAAAACAATGAAATAGAAAAAAATATTTATTTATAATATTTGTCTAACTTTCTCCAAAGTGCAATGAAAACTGATAAATATGTACATCTTTCACACATTGAGGAGCTTTTATAACCTGTAATATGCGGAGCGACTATCACTGCGATCGTCCGGCCGTGCTGCACGATTGTTGTATCCGTCCACTTGTCAGCATCATTCCGAGGATTGTCCACGAAGAACTGGAATGGGCAAACTATGTTTCTTGCAAATAGTTTCTTCAAGAAAATTCATACTGTTCAACAAGAAATTGATACAGATAGAAGATGCAGACGACAAATTGTTTAAGAAATTACAATAGTGAACTGACGTCATCATTGTCCAAGGTTATGAATCCGACGCCTGGCAGGAATCCGCAACCGATCAGATGGAAGAAGGGAGTGAGGATCGAGGCGTCCATTTCAAATTCGACATCTTGAGGGACTGGACAGTCGTTGATCGTCTGAAGGAGAATTCATATTCATTATTTAATTTTCAAATGCGGTGCATTGATTTTTTTGTGGAGCATAGTCTTTAGAAGAATGGGCGTAATCGGGGAAATATTTATCTTCATGGTAATGAGAACAAGCATTATTTATGTTGACATTCATTCGTTCATTATCTCGTTTCCTTTTCTGTTCGTAAACTCAATGTAATATCGCTTTAGTTTGGACTGTAATGGAAAATGCAAGAACAATTGTGAATTTCTATATTACATTGACTGAAGCTTACCAGAATCGCTTTCAGCAGGGTGAGCTCAGATTGGCATGCGCTCCTCAGCACGTATTCGCCGTGTCGCTCATTTAGAAGCTTGAGAAACACTTCATCATCCAATTTTTGCGTCTTTGATTTCTAAAACTAATGTGTTAAGATATTTGGTGAGTGCAATCAAACCCTCGATCCGAAGCTCAGAACGGATGGTAATCTTGGTATTCGAAATTCCCCGCTGTTCAGTAGACATTCGGATGCAGCAATATGAGTAATCTTTGCATGATTCTTGTGAATGTAATCGGAAAGTCTAAAGAGATATTTATTATCTTGTTTTTTAAACATCAAAATAAAATTTTAAAAACACAAACATTGGATGGAACCCGTGAGAATCGACAGCAATCGTAATAGATTTGTAAGTGATATTCTCCAGAATTGACTCGATATAGGAAGTGTGATAAATGTTGAAATTTACCTGGAAAAAGTAAAACGTAATTGAATATTTCAAAAGAACCCACAAGACGCAACGAGATGGAATTGACTCGACCCTTATCGAATAACCGGCTGAGAAAGTGCAGCAATTCTTCAGATCGAAAGGGATCGAACTTCTTGATTTCTCGAGATCCGAAACGAATGCTGATTTGATGGGCGTTCTGCAATTACTTCTCAAGAAGTCGACTACCATTTCGAGTAATTTGGATTATCCACGTCTGACTATTTCTACCGAATGAAATACCTGTGGAGGCGACCCTATTTCCATGTCGTCCAGTTCCTCAGTGCCCGGTCGAAAATTGTAGAACGTCGTCTTCGATATACTTCGCTCTGAAACGCGAAACGTCTGAATGATCAAACAAAGAATTCTAAAACAAATTTTCAGAAATGTTAATTTGTTCCTCATGTAATGAGTAGCACGCCATGTACCTGGACAAATCTTTACGAGATAATTGTAAAATTAATTAAAGAGGGACTACTTCATTGTTTCCTTACCCAAACTGCTGCAGACTAGTCGCATGTTCAATCTGTCGGGTAGTTCGAGGAAGTAGAGAATGTGATTGAGGGCGTCCGGAGGTATCGAATCGAGGTTGCGAGGAACGGAGGGAGGAGAGGGACGACTCAGTTTATTGCCCATCTGAAAGTTGTTGACTTTTCGGAATTTCAGACTATCAAATAAAATCGGAGAATCAGATTTAGAGCGGAAATAGACAGCCGATTGAAAGGTGTTCAAAATAAAAAAAATAGATCGATACAGTGTGAACGCACATCACGGATCCGCCCGTTTTCGCTTGATAATGAACAAGTTGGAGGGTTAGTGTTTTATCAGGAGTGCATTGCTTTCATGGAACTTCGTATTGGTTCTCTAAACTCACCCCATCGGAACCCCGCAAGCGTGCTAATTTAAAATTAATATTGTGTTTCAACAGGGGTGCGGAATATGCATTGCCTTTCATGGGTTGGTTCTCTGATCTCCTTTGCCTTGAAAGGCTAAACCCTTCTGCAAAAGTGTGCAAACGTGCAAAACGCGAGAGAGCACGCGGACTCATATTGAATAACGGCCTACTAGCTTTTCCCCCTCCTCCTTCTCTCCTCTGCATGCCCCTCTCTCATCTCCCTTGCAAATGTGTGCAAAGGCCTGCGAACAGCGCTCTTCTCTTTCTCTGCTAATCTCTTCCTCCTCTATTCCCTAGGGAAAAGGTTGCAGAATGGCTCATTATTCTAGCAACCAGTCATGTGATAATCACGTATAAGATATCAAAGAACATTTCTTATGAATCATAAGTTATGATCCCTTTCTTCTCTCTTGCAAAACTCTAAAAGCCTAGAACGTTTCCTCAGCCTGGCTTTGCATTTCTGCCCTATGAAATAGGTTGCTTAATGGCGACTAGCTAATCACAGCTAATCCTATTCATCCTCTCTATCTTTCAGAATACCTAGAACGACTCTTTGGTCGTGTTTTTGGTCTCTTCTCAAGGAAACGTTTGGAGAAAGGAAAGCCTTTTCACATCTCACGCAGGACAGAAAAGAGTGAACGGAGAAGGATGAAAGTCGTTTCTAGTCTGCACTCGACTAAAGAACGCGAACGTGCGGAATGTATTTGAACGAGGAATCCATCGTCCACGGAATATATAAAAGACGATGACTCATCGCCATTGAGAGGAGATGCCCAATGAGAAGAGGGAGAAAGAGACGACGACCCCGCGTCTAAAGTTTCACTTCGGCACGTTAGCCTATGACACGAGTAGAGAGCAGAAGGACACTGAGTATCCCCAAGACATTCTAATTAGAGTAATGATGAAGAGTTCGCCTACTCTTACTCAATCGCACGCTCTGAGCAGTCATAGTAACGAAATAGTTCCGGCTTGACGAGACGGATTCCTTACTTTAGCAAGAGGAATGCAAAGTGAACGCTATCAGAAATTATGAGATATCGCAATAAAAAATACACGAGGAGTTAGTAAAAGGATGTTTTCAGAAAAGGAACACTTCTAAATGGAACGATCACAAACGTTTAGTTCGGCTTTATCCGAAACCATCAAACCACTAAGCTCTTGTCCGAAATTCTCGGAACTTCCCTCTAAAACAGCTGCGAGCGTGCCAAGTGAGAGGGAAAAGGAAGAAGGGCAGAATCAATAGGAAACAGCGACTGCCCTCGCTTCGTTTCTTCGTTCCCCCTTCTCCTCCTCCTCCTACTAGAGAGAGGGCAAAAAAACGAACGAGAGGAGTCGTCATAGCATATCGAAAGAGGCAATCTCGACCCTACTTCATCCGTAAATGAAAAGCACTTTTCTGACTAGCCTTCTGACTTTCTGACTAGACTGATGGACATTATCAACATTAAAGTTACCCAACCAGGACGATTTTGACCCCCTATTTTTATTTGCTCATTGGATAGAGAATGGTCTAATTAGTATTGCTCGCGCATTAAAAAAATCAGAAAATCGATAATAGCCCTAAAAACCGGCTTGGAAAATCGGGTTTGTGTTGGGATTGATCATCAGGCCCGCGCGCGATTCAAATCGGAATATGGGGAGACTGAATTCCATCACTGTGACTCCGCCCACTTTCATTTTCTGCGGATTCGTGACTCCGCCCACTTTCATTTTCTGTGGATTCGTGACTCCGCGACAAGTTTCCCGGATTCAATAATTCAATTACAATAAATATATAAACATAATTCAATCAATATTTTAATTCAATTCATTCAAAGTCCTTCATATCTGTGTGCTCTGTGTTGTATTTATTCATTATTTTGTCGCACTTCATGGTGCTGTGTCCCTCGATCTTGTATTTATTCCCCATGTACAACGATAAACATGTCACAAATAATTGTAGATGAACGGTAGCCACCAGATTACTGATCTATCCATGTTCGAGCCCTCGGAGGAGGCCCTGGACCAAGCAAGAGAGTCCAAAAGGCAGGCTGTGGAGAGAGACTCCCAGTCCAAAATCTTCGATCATGAAGTAGCTCACCTTGCGAAGGCTTGTTCTTGTCACAAGTGCAGCTTAGCTCCCATAGGATCACGCCCCAATTATTGCTGCCATTCCCTATGGACAATGGAGAATTCGCTCACCTCTAATGGACGTAGAATGAAGAATGGCCCTCCTATCGATTGATCCTTCTTCCACCCCATCTCAGTGCATCACAGAGTACCCAATCTTCATGGAGACTTACCTCAACCGGAGTGTGAGGAAAGAATTATTGAACTGATGAGTATACGATTGATTCAGGTCTCTAAAGCTGCATCAGTGATGTACGCGTCGGTGGTGGCTCTCTCCAAGGATCTGCGAGAGCGCGTAGAGGAAGAAGATGAAACAGACGACAACCGGTGAACAAATTCGCAATGATCAGCTCTCTCACCTGTATCCTTTTAGTAAACTCCGATACGGTAGTTACCGGTATTTCGTTTCGTCCATCTTCACCGGAGGGCTGGGTCTTCGCAAGAGAATTGAACTCCCTTGTTGTTTCATTGCGGCTGCTCGTAACCTTTGGCCGTCGGAATCATATACGGGCTTCATGGAGGTACCTCTCCATGTTCGAGAGGAGAGATTCCTTAGAGATGCTCCCGTTGACATGGAAACCTAATTACCGATAAAGAGCATATGCTTCATTGATAATCTCATTTGCATATGCACTAAGCAAAAAGGATACTACGGGCTCCTACTAATTGAATCCACACTAATTGCATGTAATCAAAATGATTGAAAACAATCACGATAATTGAATAAGTTCACACTTACCATACTAATTAGGTCATTACCAGTGAGAAGCTCTAGCTTACCGCTCATTCATCATCGTTTACTGCACCGATGAGTGCTCGTCGTCGTTGTATCTTCTGTCTGGAGACCACCGATTCCTTTGTTAGTTTCACTGAGAATGCTCCCCTTCAAGCTGAATGGATCTCACTACTATCTGGAGGCGATGCTGCTAAAATGGATGAATTACGTAATCGCCTAAATACTCTTCGTTCTTTCATCTGTCGCATCCACTTCCCTGAAGGATCATTTGTCACAACTCCGAATGCTGTGAGGCTAAGGCCGTATGCTAAGCCATATCCAAAGGTCAGTGATTCACCGAGTGGCCCACTCACTCAAACTTACAGGGATCTCCTTCCGAGGCAGTTATCGTTGATACCGTACCTCCTCCTCCTCCAACTGCTACTTCCACCCCCACTACTGGAAGAAGAACTTTGTCGAAGCAAAATCTATCTGTGAAGGCACTTCGATTCGACCCAGTCCAACCGCGAAGGAGAGAAGTTAGTTTCTTACCTGGCATATGATATGCATGCTACTGTAGGACGAGTGCTACGGTGAAACAACAATTACGAGGGCGGAGTATGTAACCAATAGAAGGGAGGTATGAGTGCTCAACTTTATTCACTGCACCGATGCTAATTGTAGGAACGGAGAGACAAGGACTGGGACACAACTACCGTACCACGAACCGGAACGATAACTCTTACTGAACAAAGAAAGTATGCCCTGATTGATATCCAATGCCTCGCTCAAATATTTCTACAATGTGGCAAGGGATGTGGAGACACATGCGATGTCCAAGTGAATCATGAGGTAAAATAACCCTGAAACGTAGTCCACATAAAAGAGTCCAGGGTCCAATTACGAAAATTCGCGCTATTTGCAAAGACTGTTCTACTATTCACAAGACTTTCAAAACGTATAAGGAACGTCTGATTCGCCCTTCACCCGTTCATCGATGGCGTCAGGAGCTAACTGAGGAAATGTATCGAATCAGGTTTTTTGAGCACAGCATTTGCTAAAGTACATCGGGGATATGAAATCAGGAGAGACCTCGAATCAGCTAGTGATATCCAATGGAACAAGCCACTAGCACCGTCTAACCCAGCTACTCCATCCACTCCCACAACATCTATGGCGGCATTTACTTTCAATGATCCAGAAGACCATGATGAAACACAAAATGATGAGGTATTACCAAACGAGCTAATGGCCAAAATCTATTTCAAAAGATGCTCGAGGATCCGGAAAGCCATAGGGCAATCACAACTTTCACGGATCGCCTACTTATCCATTCTATGATGGAACTGGAATATTCGGATGCAAGCGACGAAAGCGAACCGGATGAATGAAAAATAAAAATAAAAATAAAGCCATCCACCCTCTATCATTTATGCTCTCCATTTTAGTCCTTATTCAACTATACGTCCATTTTACAATGTCTTACCTGAATTTCCCTACTTAGTCCTTCATTTACATTGTGTATTGCCTCCATTCTTTGTCTCCGCTCCAGTGAGATTGTTGGAAGGTGGGGGGGGGGGGAACAGCCTCTGCTGCTAGTCATCATCCGCTCCATTAGTCCATTTCCCATTTTAGTCCATCCATCCTTTTTACATTTCGATTTGAATATAAAGGAGCTGAAAAAGTAATATTAGCATCATCAACTTGTGCTCAACTTACAAGTATAGTCTAAAATTATCAAAAAAAAACATTATCAGTCCATTTATGACAGAATGATCAAATAACTAACCGCGTGATCAGCAGCTATCACTGCTGCCACGGCTCCTCCTCTATATTACATTGAAAATAAATCTAAAATCTAAAACTAAAAGAGCATTAAACCAAAAAACAGAAAATTTTGGGCCAGAAAAGAAAATACGAAAATTCAGAGACGCGCGCGTTTTCAAACGATTTTTTGTCCTGGTTGGGTAACTTTAATTGTAGGCTACTTTACTCCTCATACTGGAGCTAGAGGGCAAAAGGGAATGCGTATCGAAAGAGGCAATCTCGTTCGAGATGTGCTCGTCCAAAAGAGGAAATCCTTCTGACGAAGCTAATTAGAGGGATAGTTATGAGTGCCTTCTGATATTCATAGTTATTACGTACTAGTGCATTGCGCACAATGCTTCCTCTGGATATGCTTCACTGTCGACTCTTTGGCTTACTCTTTGATGCCGTTCAAGTTCAATTATTTTATCGACGATTTTGTGGAATAATCAATTTTTTTTAATGACAAGGTCGCACCCGCAGTCGTTCAAGTTGAGCTTTTTATTCAAAAATATTATTCAACAAATTGGTCGACCAGGCAATAGTCTTCGCACTGCTCTGGCGTCATGAAATCCTCAAACTCCTATGAAATTATTTTGTTTTACCGGAGATCCTCCATGAAGAGTAATATTGAAAAGTAGAAGGCTTCACGTCGACGTTGCCGAACGATAAATAATTAGAAAACTACGCTCGTCGACGAATTTCAACGGATGGTTCAATGCATCAAATTCATGCTAATCATCTCCTGTTATCATTACAGTTAGGGATCACAAAATAAATCAATTATCTCACAGATCGCATATTTAAGTATGCACAGCTTCATATTCAAGGCCATAATGCTGCATTTATCTTTACTCTGATTTATCATACTCGATGAGAAGCGCATACAACAGGCAGTTATTTGTAAGTACAGTAGATCGCCAAATATCACAATACTATTCGATCACAACTGAATTCATCCGTATCTTCTTCTTCCTTTCACAATTTCTTCCCAGCTTTCTCTGCTAGAATTGCCCTATCGCAGATCATCATATTCGGAATCTTTCCGGAGAGGAAATCGTAGAATTCGTTGTACCTGAACCATTTTTTATAATGATTCTGTTTCTCTTTAACCGATTGAATTTCGAGAACTTTCTTTAACAGAATATGTAATTAGCTCACATGCACAGCGAGGCCGGTGCACTCTTGATGTAGCTATCGGCACGCGCCTTTTCGTCCCAAATCTGCGATTATATCATGATTTCGCTCTCATGAACCACTTTTTTCGAACAACTGGAGGATAGAAATGTCAGGAAAAAGAATGCGTCTCGGTATACCACCACTGTCTCGTCATTCCAGTGAGAGAGTGCAAGGAATGAAGAGACGGATTCTCATCCTGATCTTCCCATCTATGAATATGGCAAGTGTCTCACCAGCTGTTCCATCAGCGCTCCCTCAGCAGGAGTGGGGCACGGCTTACTGTAGTCATACGCCTGAAGTACGGTATCGATCGATTCGAAACGATGATGTCAACGGAAACAAGTGCAACAATATTTCTTAATCCCTTCCTCACTTCAAATATAATTGTTTTCCACAATTCAAATAAGCAAAAATAACATGTATCGATTCACAACAAGTTGGTACTTTACAAAAGGATTACTGCACCTATCGTATACCTTTTTGACGGCGTCGATTTTCTCAATGGATGCTTGTGTGGTCGCTGCATCAAGGGGCGGGAACCACTCGCGAGTGCGAACCGCGCGCATTTCTTTCACCTGAACGAGAAACCGTATCTTTATGTATTTTTTTGATAATAGCAGGGCTGAAACGAAAGCAATATAATATTAATCTAGATGACCAAATACGTGAATTACAATTAGAGGGAGAGATGCGAGAAAGCGTGTGAAATGAAGAGACTGTTTCCCTTGAGATGATCTTACCATATTCCAGTAGTCTCTGATGCCATGGCCGAGGAAGAGACGAGGAGAGGGAGTGTACTCGGCGAGTCCGAGACGTTTCTGACATGTGATTATCATAATCATTCAAAAAAAAGTCGCAACACGCTACATGGAGAGGAACATTCGAGTACGTGCAATAAGTGGTTGCAGTACCCCGTTATACGGTATCTGTTGTTGCTGTACCCTCTCAATTCAATATATATATGTGAGAACATGAAATAATTAGTTGCCGCAAGATGACATGATTAGCGCACAACCGCAAAATACGAGAACAAACTATCCTGCTGTCACAGCTACAGTAATCTCAACATCCGTTTCCTACCATACCTGTTGTTGTTGTACCCTCTCTAGCTTGTCTCTCATGCACTTCCAGTGCTGAGCGTGATGATGGATGTTATTGAGTATGGTCTCCCTCAGGGGGCCTTGCACGAGGGAAGGATATTCGACGGCGGGTAGAGGGGCGTTCTGAATGTAACCATTATTGCAGGAGGAGAAATTGTCTTACGATTGTTCAATACGGATCTATCAAACAACATTGCATTGTCAACTCCTCACGCCAAATTCCGGTGTTGAAACCTATTCGAGTAAAAATAATGAGGACAAATCATAGCGCGCAGCTCGCATTCCGAGAGAAAAATAGTGAACCGAGATAGTATTAAATTAATAATAAACTCACTTGCAGTCCTTTAACCATCATATGCGCACTCTCGACGTAATTGTGTGGGAAGTATCCGCCTAAAGTTAATTAACAATTAAAATATATAAATTAATTGAATCTTAAATGGAAATCACCCTCCAGAATAGCCAGAGTTCGGCCTGGCGCGACTTCCGCAAGTTGTCGGGCCATATGACCGTAGCTGAAGTGATTATTGAATGATCAAGATCAAAGATCAGCTGTTACAGATCAAAGACCAACCCGTGCGCCTTCACAGACTGTCCCATATCCAGCATGATGTCGCAGTAGCCGGCATCGAAACCAGCAGAGATCAGAATCATGTCGGGTTTCCATCTAAGAAAGAGCAAAAAAAGTCATTTGATTAAAAAAAAGAAATTTGCACTGCCTTTTCCATTTTCCAGATGAGTTTCACAAAAGTGATAAAATGGTTTGACGCATAAACGTTTCGATAAGTGTGTTGCAAGTGTGCTAAACATAAATACGAATCTTCATTTTTAGACTACATTCCGCATTCATTTTGGTGTGAAAATTGGAAGAACTTAGGAAAAAATTGACTCTTTGAGTACTGGAAGGAGAACGTGATGGAATGCTGATAGATAGTCGCCCTCTGTGTTCATTGCTCCGTTCAGAGGAAAGAATATCTGTTCTTCTGCAAATGTAATCTTTGATCGTTGATCTCTGGTGTCTGTGACCAAAAATCTAATTTCTCACTTTTCGTATCGTAATCGTACTCCCTCTCGAATGGCCAGAAGGCTCCGTGGTGATACGCGTGAAAGCTCGTCAGATGCAGTCGAGAGTCGTCTCTGCAGAGGAGATATCAGAAATCAATGATCATTGCCCAGACAAAGATCAAAGATCAACATGTCCACACAACGAACCTCACTGACGGCAGCGTTCCGTTAGCCGGGTGTATGTCGAAGTCGACGATGGCGACCTAAAATTAGAGAGATCAAAGATCAATCTACCGTTTCTTACAGAAATTTAGCAACGCACCTTCTCAAGTCCGAGTTTTTCCACTGCATATTTGGCTGCAACGGCCACATTGTTGAACACGCAGTAGCCCTGAAATGTAACTCAAAGTTCCTATTTATTTCAACTCCCCACCCCCAGCGACTTTCAAACTAGCAGTGAACAACGGTAATGGTAAGGGCGAACTTATGGGGATCTTTGATCTTTCGTACCTGCGGTGTTTTTCCGTACGCGTGGTGGCCGGGCGGCCGAACGATCGCAAATCCGTTGCCGATTCTAATAATTGGATTATGATCTTTGATCTTTGATCTTTGATCTCACCTTCCCTCGACACTCGCTTTGACCAGGTCGATGGATGCTCCGGCGGCGAGTCTTGCTGCCTCCATCGATCGAGGACCCAACCAGAGAATCTCCTTGTCTCTAAACAATTGTTGTTTTATTTGGTCTAAGATAAAAATTCAATTTTTTCGTATTTTTCGGATAAAAAGGGGGGGGGGGTCATGTAGCAAGCAGTGTTCCAATGGGATATGTTTCACAGTTGGTACATACTCTTGAATGCCGTTTCAGTTCAGTGGTTTAGTTGGACACTTGTGTGAAAATAAAAAAAAATAATTTATCGAAAAATAGCACGGCCTAACCTGCAGTAGTCTTCGCATTGCTCCGGCGTCTTGAGTTCTTCCAGTTCCTACGAAAATAATTTGTTTTCACTACCTGAGTCAGCAATTCCTACTAGCAATTCCTACGCAAAAATTGTATAAATTCGAGTAAAAAAGCAGCATGATTCACGTCGAAGTCTCCGGTTAAAATTATATTTAAAAAGGGAACCTTGACTAATTCCAAGGGGTGATTGAGTGCGAGTTCTTCGTCGGTCGCAGGACGAGCTGGGATCTGCAATAGATATTCACACTTTTGAAACAACCTAAGAGTCATCCCAAAAGGGTAAACACAGACAGCTAGGTGATTCCCAATCGTTTGACGTCGACACACCTTTTTTTACTGTTCCTACATCATTGCTCAATTTAGGCATAATATTTCCAGTATTCGAGTGCTCTTACATTGACAGCCTTCTCCAATTGCTTCTCCTTCACGAGGCGCTCGTAGATCAATCTGGTATTTGTCAATTCAAGATTTTGGTCAGTTTCGTCTGGATTCAATGAATATTCATCATCAGTGACAGATATCAATAAAATATCGTGATATTGATTAAAAACTTGTCCCTCACTTCATTCTCTCCGGTTTCTCCGCCATCGTGCTGTCATAGGGGCAATCATGAGCGAGCATTCGCTCATCGTACGCGAATCCGAATGGACGGGCACTGAAATTGTTTTTTTTAGAAATCGACCCCTCCCAACTATGATAATTTTGACGGTTTGATTGTTCCACATTTTGCTGTCAGTCAAAATGGCGTTGATGACGTGCAGAAGTTTCAACCGATTGCAAGCGTTTCTCTGAACTTTGGGATAAATATTGCAAAATACTTGCGATTGAAGTAAACATGAGCATTGGGAGTGCTCTTAACCTTTCTTTCTTACATTTAGCTCAGTTTCGTTGACGAAAACCAAAAACTGGTTATGAATCGCCGCAGTGAACGCTGACATTGAGATCAAAGTAATCGATCTAGATCTCTTTCGATGGAGATACTATCCAAGGTTAGTGCAAATAAACTGCCTGTGCGAAACATACCTCGCGGAGAATAATCGGACATTGTTTGGTGCAATTCGGTACAAGAGATGAGCTGATCGCAACATCTAAATGGAAATAGATAAAGGGCGTAGAACGTTGTTGAACTGAGATAGAAAAGGATGAATGTCGAGGACGAATGCGCTTAATTAGCGAAGTGGAAACAAGAGTGTGGCGATCGAGAGCGAAAAAGTATGGAGAAAAGGGGAAGTGAGCGGGGATATTTTGATTGATTGACAGGAAGGAAACTGGAAGTATGAGAGAGAAAAAGAAACAAAAAAGGAGCGTGGTAAATACATTGTGATACGTGGGCCTTTTTCGGATAAGAACCGCAATTTCGAATTGAAAACTGGGTGATAGGCAATCATAGATACGAATGTTTCCTTAGTACTGTTTGTCAATAAGATCACTACGGCGCTAAAACACACGAGTAAATTCACGAGAAACCCTGGAAAACATGCACTCGGTCAGGTTTGAGGGAGTAAGAGACAGGTAGAGCGGAATGGAGGGACATGAGGGAGCATGAGAGGAAACGAGAGAAGTGGAGGAAATAATGACCCTCTGGACACTCGTTTATTGTCAGTTTCATGGAAGATTAGATACGACAAATATAAGATATACGCTATCAACCCGATACTTTATCGTTGAATGCGGCGCACGGAGCGTCAATATTTACAGAGAAAGTGGAGGGAAAATGGGAGCGTCTAACTCTCCCCGGGTGATCTATGAACGGATGGATAATTGAAGATGGAGAGAGCGGGATTAGGCTCCGAACCAGAGTAAAGCAGAGTCGATGGAGGGTTTGGTAAGATATGTGCAACAACAGTGGCAAAGGGTGGACTAGCATGAATAATGTGCTAAATATCAGCAAACTACGAGGAAACTAGAAGCTTTTGGGTTGTACAATGGGTTGGGTGTCTCCACGTAAACTGATCGCGTAATGATAGTACGAAAATGGGCAGAGTAGTGCGAAATTAATCCGCCCACACCAACGCAGTAAATCTTAAGAAACTGAACTGAAAAGGGAGGAGCACTGAATGAAAGTGGAACATATAATCGAAAAATGGTGTTTGATAATGTACAGTGTGAATCAATGAACGTTTGTCTGTTTTGATGGTTTCAGTGGCAGGTTAGACAGATCGAGAGAGCATGGGAAAGTGAGAGAGTCCGACTGGTGAGTAGGGGACGGCTCCTCGACGGTCCTACACTTCGGTGTGAATGGGCTGAGGAAGAGGCGGACGGCCGACTGGTTTATGATCTCTGAAAAGACGCAATTGAACACTTCGTAAAAATGCCGACGCTTTGCAAAAAACAGGCGATAGCCAGAATGAGGTGCAAATATGGACTAAGGAACTCGTAAAGATAACAAGCAAGGGGATCATTTTTATTGTCAGTCAAATTGTTATCTGATAGTACAGAATTCATTGTGTTTTCAGAAAATTCTGCAGCTGTTTTTAAGATTTGTTGTATGTAATTTGATAATTGCAGTCAAGTTCACCCACCCAACATTCGCAGTTCCTTCAGCAGCTCTTGCAGCCGGATCGAATCGATAGAAGTAGAAGGTGAGACCGCAATCGACAAGTGAGATGACAAGGGCGATGTATGAGAAGGCCTGAGGATGGTTGTATTGCTCAACCCATCCCATCGAACCCTATCGTGATACTCTATGATTTTTTTTGGGTTGCAGAAATTTCTTGAGCTATCAGAAAACATCGAAATTATAGAAATGTTTGAAATTTTTCTAGAATCGAAATGCGTTTCACAAATCACTCAAAATACAGCGATTCCAGGAAAAGCAATCGTTTCCTTGAGCTGAGGTTGTAAAAAAAGAATAAACGATTTCGTAATCAACTCACTGCGGCGACTTTCAGTGCGGGCGACATGTTAGTGACGAAGCAACCGTATTGATTGTAGGAGGAGCACACTGGAAAATGTAATGTGCTTATGCCAATTTATTTTTGTTGCTTCTCTTTCATATACGATAGAAAATCTAGATTTCGAACAATTAATCAGAAAAGTCATCATACCCGACACTCCAACAGTGTACAACACTGCAGCAGTCAACGACATGATCGAGAAGAGAAGGGTGAAGAGAATTCGCTGAAAAAAATGCTCGTCCATGTTGCCCAATTCCTAACAAAGACTTCCTCGCCATTAGCACCCCTTGCTCGAATAGCTCAAAGTTTCCTTGAATTGCTAATCAAATTACCGAGAATGCACCGGGCATGTACCGATCAAGGTTGAACATTGGCTCAGCTAAAATCATGTTATACTCTAAATCTGCAATACTATTGTTTCCTGGGCCATAAAATTCTGATAAATTCCGCAATACCTTTGCGAGATTCATCGTCGGCATATCCCACACGAAGATGACGGCAACTGCAGCGCCCATTACCATTGCGGAGCTGAAAAAAATCCTATGTTTTTAGTTTCGAATTTCTACATTGTTAGAGCTTTCTATTGTATTGGATCTCTATTGCTGCTCTGCGAATTGGGTTATAGCACTACTCAAATAACTCATCGAATTGCTGTTAATGACTAGAAATCGACGATGATTAAATACTCACAGCACGGAGAATACCATCCCGAGGACGACTGGTGCTTTCTCCGTCCAGTACTGAGAGAACGCGCAAGCGAAGATGGCTGAGAGGGTGAGCAACTAGAATTTAGAATTGTTTTAATTATTTGTAATGATTTCTTTTTTTCTCAGTTCAGATTTTGACTATTTCTAGTGCTATTTGAGTGTGAGCAACTGTAACCATATTCTTATCAGCAATAATATCCTTTTTAGATGACAACCCGATCTCTGAACTTCTAGGGCAGCATGAACCAAGTTCGTTAGAACAGAGCTGAATAAGCTGGAAGAGTCAAGGAGGACTTTATTCAGATATCCGTAGGCATTAATTGGAAACGATCTGACCAAACAAGCGGTTCGCACGCACGTGAGGAACAGCCACGACTCTCCCAGCAGCTGGATCCGACTCTTCTTCTCAGGGACTGTCTGGAAATTGATCGTCAGCGATTAGTCAAGCTTACTGATGAGAATGAACGTGATGAGAGGACAAAGAGTCAACGTTATCATTCCTCATACTCTCTTGATCAGAGTGATAAGAGAGCAATGAAGAACTTAATTCAGGTGGTTCGCGCTTACTCTATGGAATATTAACCTTTATTGTTTTTAAAATGTTATTAATCGCCAGAGCTGACTTGTTGATAGTATCCGGGCGGCAGGGCCCAGTTCATGGCCGCTGTCTGCTGCAGTACGGGGCGGTCCGGCTGCGGGTGCTGCAGCTGCTGCTGATGAAGATACGGCTGCTGCAGTGGGTCGTCCGCCACGGGGTCGTACGCAGAGTAGCGAGCTGAGAGGATTCATGCTTATAGGGATCTCAATTGTCTCAATTGTCTCGCCATTCCGAGACCGTGAGGAGACCGGTGATCTACCTGTCCTCCTCTTCCTACCCCCTTCCTATCTCTCAGACTATCGATTGCTCGCTAACCAGCACATTTCGTCTGCTGAGAAAAAAAAAGCACAATACTGTTTTTTTTATAAACGATAATCTGAAAGAACGACGGTCATTGTGAAAAGAACACCTGCTAATATATTCAAGATGAAACATAGCTGAGCAAAATCGGTTTAACAACTCAATCATTTCCCGATGGTGATTGAGGTCCCGGATAATTCAATTCCAATTTATCGTGAGATTATTTTCCATTCCACTCGTAGCTGTCCTTTGACAAACGTTCGAGGGCGGAGTTAGGGAAGATGCCGGGAGGAGGCGGTAGATCAACTGTCCTCCTCCGCCCTTCCTTCCCCCTTCCTCTCTCCCAGACAATCGATAGCTCGCTAACAAGCACATCTCATTTGCTGAGAATTTGAACCGCACGATAAATTCCGATTTCGATACCTTCGTGTGAAGCTCTATGCTGAGGTGGTGATGCCATTCCACTCGATGTCATGAGGAGTGAATCCGCCCTTAGATGCACTGGCTCGGCAGTCATGGGAGAGAACGAACGACGAGGTGGAGGAAGGTAGAGATGCTGGAAGGAAGAAGATGATGGATTGAAACTTGGATGTGAACAGAGCATGTCGAAGAATGCTTTGGAACTTCACTCAATTACAGTATAAAAATTAAGCTTCGTGAATCGTATAGTAACAAAATAGAAAGAAGGAGGGATGAATGAAAAACGTTGTCAATAGTTCACAAGGAAAGCATCCCCTAATCGTGATAGGGGAAGCTTTCCTTGTGTGGTTATCGATATGTGAATTAACAGTATTTCTCATTTCATACGTCTTGAATGAAATGAGAAGAATGAAGGAGAAATGAATGATAAACATTGCAAACATTTCCCAAGGAAATCATCCCAATTGTGTAATAAACACATTTTAGGGCATGATAAAGCTAATATGCTGAATGCCAAACGGAAGGC
This sequence comes from Pristionchus arcanus, assembly GCA_900490705.1. NCBI lineage: Eukaryota > Metazoa > Nematoda > Chromadorea > Rhabditida > Neodiplogasteridae > Pristionchus > Pristionchus arcanus. The sequence goes on along the minus strand of LS484896.1, from coordinate 20,157 downwards.
TTATTTCGACCATGGCACAATACCATGCAGAAAACGGAAGTGCGGATTTGGCATCACTGGAGGTCACTCGAGGACACTTACTAATATCCTTAATCCCTTTAGTACGGCAAAGAGACAGCTCTAATGGAACTTTCGCATTTTTGAACATTTTGCACTAGAGAAAATTTGCAAAATGATAAGCACTATCGGAGTGACTAGGGGAGATGAGGGGCTATCACTGACCTCTCTCTGACTATAGTTGTTGTCCCTCCTTGCCCTTCTCCAGAGCGGCTCCACACTCGACGGAGTGACTGCCAGTGACTGTACGGAGGATGACGCAGTGGAGAGGGAGGAGGATGGGGGAGGAGGAAGATCTGAGAATGGGGATGGTCAGAACTCTGGCTGGTAAGAGAACATTTGGAGTGAAGAGACAGTCCTATCTCAGAAGGGGAAGTAGAAGGACGATGTTTGAGCAATGACCGAGCCCCGCTTTGTGCGATGGAAGGAAGGAAGAATGCCGCGCTGTTTTTCGGGGAGAATCGTTCGAGGAGTGGTCGTAATATTTTCTTTATTTTTGATCTATCACCTATACCCGCTATACAACTTACAAAACGAAAACGTAGTAACGGATGAGTTTCATCAGTTTCACATAAACAACTTTCAAGTGCAGAGTTGATTAGTCTTTGCGGTATTATTACCAAAAAAATAAAAATAAATCAGACCTCGAATCTCGAGTCGATCCGAGAAGCGAACGACCATCGTGGACTAGCATGAATTGAGCCTGAAATTTTTAGATTGAAAAGGATTTCCGAAACGGAATTTCGAGATTTCTCACGTTACAACACGGAAAAATTCGCATAAATCGTGCTAATTATACCAATTCTAGACAAGGAAGCTGAGCATAGACCATAAAAACGAACACTGGTAAGATAAGCGAAGATAATATCCAAAATGGAGCCAGCCCAACCCTTTTCAACAACCATGTGAGGCTATAAGACTCTTAAGAGGTTCTAGATTAGCTCTGACGTAAGCACGAGCTGTGGTTGATTACGGGCTTCCCTTTGCTGTCTCACTTGAGGAATAATTATCTCTGCGTATCATGGCATCTCGAGACTCGGAAATGTATTCAAAAGGGAAGGTTTCCCAGAAAATAATGTAATATCGAACTGACTGGAATACGAACAGCTTTTGTCTTGGTTATTATTGGGAAGTTCAGCTTATTTTCGTTGTCTGCGCGTATCAATACTCCGTTGTGTAATCACATTCGTTGCACTAAGGGGAAAAGTGCGACAATAGCACTGAATCACAATGCATACGAAGGGAATTGCGATGGGAGGCTTATGCAATCACAGAGAAGGGAGGAAATATGGTAGGAATGCGCATGAAAAACGGGGAGCCGAAGAATGGAGCGTGAAATGAATTGGCATCGGAGAAATTCGCATGCTAAATTTGCTGGAATTTGAGCAAATTAATACAATTGCAATTAAATATTGCGAAAAGTGTTATTGCTAGGAGCTCCGAGGAGGTGTGGAACGCCAGTTAGGATAACATATTCATGAAGACCCCCGAATTCTACGCCTATTCGGAAAATGGGCCGATGACCTAACCACCGCCGACTTTCGTAATATCCCGTCACTATGTATAGGTCTCGGAGGAAGTCTGCTGGACGAGAAAGAAAGGAGTGAGTAGGGAAGGGGAAGGTAAGGGTGAAGGGGGGCAGCTAAATGTGAGGGTATCCCCCTCCCTCTCCCCTCCCTTCTCTCCCGGGGACATATTATAATCTGGCATGAGCATGCTGTGTATGAGGGGCGAGTGGTGATATACAAGTGGGCTGGCAGGAAACCACGGGAGAAAAGAGTAGGCTGGTCTCTCCATTCCTATCGGTTCTCTTCGTTCTCTGACCGACGAGGGAGTATGAGGAATGAAGAGATGGGGATTCTTCATCCTGACAACCCTTGTAGAGTCCAGGGTGATTGGGGAGGGGAAGGATGGTTAGAGAAGACGAGAGAGTGGGCGAAATGGAGAGACGCAGAGAGTGAACGGCGTCCATAACTCACAATGGGATAGGGCGTTTCGAGGAGGGATTGGCAATCAGTGAGGGGCCGGGAATGGAGAGGGGGTCTATTCTTATCGAGTATACTCTGGCGATGTCGGGCTTTTGAGAATCCATGAAACAGATAATTGTTGAAGATAATAATTGCGGTATTTTCGGTCAAAAAAATCTAGAGAAGAAAAAAACGGAAGGTCGATTGTATTCGAAACCCAAGTTACGGTAAACATATTACCCTCAGCGATGTTGGTTCCGGGCTCAATCGTATTTACCGTTAGCGAGTTACCGGAATTGGCGGACCGAGAGCCGGACCTCGTCATTCGCGGAAAGTCCAATGATTTATCGCCTCAATTCCTTCGGTTCTTAGATTTATGAGAAAGACTCTTTTGCTACTTCTTTCAATAGCACTTCGATTCGTTTATAAAATCAGGAAATAAAATGGAATTTCGGGCATCGAAAGAATTTCTCAGAGCTTTATTGTTTAGAGAAACCATGTAAACTACACTCTTTGAATTTCTGGATTAGACCAATTGTTCTTTCTGAAAGAAAGGAGGGGAAAACTAAACACGCGTTCCCGCCAATGCTTTCAATTTGCGATGCCAAAAGTAAGGATCCGTTTATTCATTCCTTGGCGTCCCTCACTAGCCTGAGTGACGAGAGTATTTTTTGACAAGCCACACAAGCTACTATCAATCCCCATCTGTTGAACTTTTCTCGGTATAATATTGTATTCCATCATCAGAACGTGAATGAAAATTATTCCTGTTTGAGATGCTCAATTCTGAGAGCACTTTTAAAAATTGAAAATGAATGAGTTTCAAGTGTACTAGGAAAGGATTAACGAACGCGATTCCGTAATGATTTTGAGTTTTCTTGGACAAATTAAGCAACCATTTTCATAGCCTTCCAATTGATCCTTTCAATCCACTTTTTGTTGACTACTCCCTTCCTTCTCGATATATCACCGTATTCCATCATCATCAGAACGAGAGAAAAGAAAGGCGACTATTTTCTCCTCCGTATTCTACCCACCCATTTTCATATCTCCATCGATCTCCCACATACGGGGAACTGTGAGGCAGGTATCTCCCCTCAAGGAATGCTCTCTCAATTTCGCCTGATCTCTCGCCGGTTAGAGCTGACGAGAGAGTACGGCGAATGGAGAGACGCAGACCATTCTCCGCATTCTTTCGTCTTCTCTTCTCTTCTTCATCTTCGCATTATTTTCCACTTGGTTCGACCGACCGGGAGAGAGGCTGAGACTCCCTCAGCCTTCTCCCCTCTTCTCTTCCGTCTAGATTCCGACAGGAAGAATACCTGCCCCGAGAGATTCCGGTCGTAGTCTGGATTTCGAAATTGCGAATATTCATTCCTTTTAGCTGATTTTTGGTAATTTTTCATTAGCTATTGATCGAACATAGCCGTTTCACTGCCTATTTGTCTTCAAGAATGTCTAAAACTGCTCGCTAGCAACGCCTAGAAACGAGAAGCAAATATCCTTGCGTTCTTATTGTCGTTGGAATCTCCTTTTCCCCTTTGCTTCGCAAGGAGTGATCTCTTCATTTCACTCACTATCTCAGAGGTGAGGCAGAACGAGAAACGATGAGATACTACCAATCTTGCGAGTCATCCCTCGCTTTTCTCGGCCTTTCCCGAATCCAATCTCCCTTCTTTCTCTAGACCAGGAACCTTTCCGGCTAACCGCCCTTCTTGCTCGTTTTCTCCATCTGAAGTTGTTGCAATTTTCCCGGAAAGAATGGGGAACTGAGGGGACGAAGGGCGGAAGGGATTCCTCTACTACTTCCCTTTCCCTCTTCCAGCATCAATTACGTCTTGCTCCCCTCGACTGATTGGCGCGCCTTGAGGGGATTGATGAAGTTGGGCTTCATTCGTAGCGATTTTCATGGAAATTGATTTGGGAGATCCCGATGGCCCTGATTGACGCTCATTCGGTTTCCATTCATAATTTTGTGAAGTGATCAGACTTATTTGCAAGATATCTCACTGTCAGTCACCGTAAGGTCCGTGAAGTATAGCAGAAACAACAATTTGCGTATTCCCCTGAAACGTCGATTTTTTGCAATTTCCGGATTGCAACGCACACGGTTGGAGTAAATATCCATGGCAATTTCATCTGGGAATTTCTCGTGATCGATTTCCGTGCGTGAGCTGTCAACGATTCTTTGATACATTTCGTAAAAATCTCCTGAAATGTATTTCCATGAAAGCACATTTTTTCTTATAAATATTGTATTTTTTAAATTGTAAAAAGTACGACGACCAACGATTCGCTTTGCTCACTCCTTTCGTAGTATCGTTGAAACTCATTCCATTCTTTCCCGACGCTTCAGGCAGTTGCGTCTCTCTATGAAATTTGTGAAACTGTTAAAAGTTCGAAATATTTAGTTTGATTAATACTCCTGAATTCCACCTCCTCTCTAGTAGCTTGCGTGCCTTATTCTTCTTCTGATTTCCGAGTGTTCTCTTTCCATTCTTCTTTTTATTCATGCCCTCTCAGTCACCGCAGCGCTCCTTCCTCCTCCATTCAACTCCTGCATTAAAAGTGTTTCTTTGTTCGTTTTCCCCCCTTCTTACTCCCTCTCTTCCCTGTGAGGGAGGCAGGACACCGATTAAATATCGCTATAACAATCAGGAATCCGTCATTTCATTCCTCCGATTGTCTCAACGATCAGAGTGAGGAGAGAGCATGGGGAATGAAGAGGCTTCACTCTGACATTCCTGCAAATCTTCCATTGCGTTCCCATTCTCTTGTTCCTCCCGACAGAGTGACAGGGAACATATATAAACCCTTTTCATGTTCGAGTTATTGGTGGTTATCTAAATCTTACAAATCGGCACGTATCCCATGCCATTACAGTTTCTGCATTCCTGCTAGAGAGTATTCAAAACGAGAAGGATGGGTCGTTTCACGAAGCGCCATTTGAAACTGTTTGTTTAGGATCCCAATGTGGTAACGACTGTCGTCGAAGGAGCCTACTGAAATTAATTCAATGCGCGAAACATATCCCACATCGAGATGCCTCATTCATTCCCCTCCCTCCTCCTTTCATTCCTCGTTCGCAATGGAAGGGGGTTTGTGGGTAAAAATGAATGAGTTTCAACCATACTACGAAGGGGGCGAGGAAAGCAAGTCTTTAATTTTGGAGGCGTGTGAGTTCCACAAATTATTGTTGCTTATGCGGCAGACGATTGGTGGTGCTGTTCGAAACCATGGTTCACCGAAGACGAGAGCGTGTTTCGAACTCAAGGGGGGTGGTAATGGGAGGAAGCCCTGATGTGCAATGTAGTGCCAGGGGAAGGGGAATTCCAGACATCGGTCGGAACAATCGGAAGCACGACCTTTTTGCGCACTCGAGAAGGATTCTATAGTCTAGTACTGCCGAAAGTAGGTGAGATTCAGACTAGTAAAGCGTAACCCGTATTTAGCCTTTGCTTAGATGGGTAAACAATCTTCAGACTTGATGTCGAATGAGGATCGGCAAATTTTCATTCAACCTGATTCAGCTGACTCGCGAGCGATCGAAATATTCCCTGAAGAGTCTTGTTTGTAGGGCCCATGAAAACAGCCGACGAGTGCTGATTGAAGTGTTGTTTCGTTGGTCGTTGAGCAATAGCGTAGAGGTTCTTGCGCGGATAGGAGCGGTGCTAACAGCCGGCCCTTCCGGTGGGTCCAACCTAGCGTTGTCGTATGATCGCTTGGCATGGATACACATTTGCCTTTACCTTTAGGTGCGGTAACAGCTAGCCTTACCAGTGGGTCCAACCTAGCGTTGTCTTACGACTGCAAAATCGCTTGACATGGATACACCTTTTCCTTAAGTGCGGTAGATCTTTAGGGACTTTTTCTCGTTAACATTTTGACCCAGACAACTTGGCGCTGCTCTTTGCTTTCCGATTATCGCATCAGTCGAATCAGTCAGAAAGACGGCCTAATGTAGGTCGCAGAGCGGCTGGCGCTCTCAAATAACTCCATCTCTCTCCGGTCAGAATGGGAAATGTAATTCGAGGTTTCTGCAGCGACCGTGCATGCCAAATCCATCAACGTTTGCTGCTGGCCTAGAATACATTCCTTGCGATTCCAGGAATTCGCGTGGTCTCATTCACCTTCTTGAAGAAGTCGCGATTCCGTCGTCGTTTATCTAACTCTCTCCACTTCTCACGCTCTCTCGCCGTATCTGCCCAGATCTCGCTCATTTCACCTTAAATTCTCATGAGAAATGCGCGCGCGAAAAGTGTTTGGCGCAGCGATGTTTAGCTCATTTCTGATTCCTTCCCTTTTCCCAACATGACTCCGAGACGCGATGAGAACACACGGCCCGGCAATTCGTTTAGCTACGGCTCCCGATCGAGTTTCACCCCCGACGGCTAACTTCTAAAGACGAGTTAGACTTCTCGGGAATGCCCAAACATGAGAAAACACAGCGGACCCATTCCGGCCCCTCGTCCTTCTCCTCCCTCTCTTCTCCCTAGAAACATGCACCGCGAGTCTCTAGGCTCAGAGCCGGATTTTGGGGCTCTTGTTTTGATGCTATTGCCCATTCGCCGTTCTTCGTTCCTCGCGTTCCCGAGTAGTTCAGGAGCTTATTTACGAAAAAAAGTCGTCTCTCCATCCAGAAGGTCTCTTGCCGCTTAGAGCAGAGATCGTTGGAATGGGCAGAGTGCCGCTCATATTTTCTAGTTTCGAAAATCAGCTATGCGTGTCGACTGATTACCGTTCTCCACTTGTTGTGCTCGAGAGTGATCAGTGACCAAGTGAGCGAAAGTCTCTGTCTCTCTGATTAGAGAAGGCGAGAGAGTGTGGGAAACGGAGAGAGTCAGACATCTCTCTCTCTCTCGATCTCTCCCTTTCCTGTTATGCGGCTGTTCTTGTAGTCGTGGGGCGACGCAATATCAATCAGCCGTTTCCCTCCGTAGCGCGGAAACGGCAGCTAGAGGTATGCCTTTAAAGATTTTCCCGCGGTGAGCGAACGACGTCGTACGAGTAGATGTATTGCCTCATTATACACCTACCGTTGAGAGTTATTTTCGTAGGAATCTCTTTTAAGTCAATTTCCTTGCTGAAAACTGTTGCAGAACTGTTTTTTTTGTTGAAAATACGGATGTAAATTGTCGTCAAAGGTGCCTATTGCAATTAAGACAATGCGCGAAACATATTCCATCTTGAGATTTATTCTAATAATTTTGAAGTTGATCTGACCGGGCGAAAAAAACATTTCTCCTTAAAAAAACTTCTATCGTTCCATCAGAGTTTGTATCGAGGAATATGCACGTCCTAGCTATACACATGAATAGCATAGCCATTTCCGTCACAGCTTTGCGATTTCATAATAATAGCCAAAAAAAGTAAACAAGTCCTTCTGAACTCCCCTGGCTTTCCTTCATCTCTCCATAGCCCATGTCTAATCTTTCCGTCTTCCCCCTGGCCCTTCCTAGTCCTTCTCTCCAGACTACTTTCGAATCCCTATATTACGGCCGAATCGAGATTCATTTTGTACTATTTCCTTCCTCTTAGACTCCAATGAGCCTCCATATTCTGCGCGTGCCATATTTGATTCGCTGCACCTTCCTGAGAATTTCTCCATATCCGCACTGAGTCACCCCTTCCTGAACGCCGCCTTCAACTTTTCTCAGTTCATTCCCGAAAATTTAGGGGCCATTCAGAGATCCGCGATTCAATGGAAGGATATTTAGTAGTGGTTTAGAAGGCATTTGTCCAAACTGCTCTGCACCCTAGGAAAGAGAAACACTTTCTCCAGTGTTCAGGAATCAGCGACCAGAGTTCTGCTCGTTTATCCACCCTCAATTTTCCCTGGCCTAAGTTCTAGTTTTTCCAGTTCCGGCGACTTCTCAGGGTGTCTAAATGGAATGTGACGACTTTTGGCGAGTTTTTGTTATGAATATCGGTCAAGACCTGAAGTGCTTTCAAGAAGTATCGTAGACAGGCTCAATCCAACCATTCATTGATGGATCTTTCGAGAGGTCCACCCCCTCTATTTTTCGTTCTCGTGAGCTGTGCTTGAAACGATAATCGTCCGGCCGTTGTGACATACACCCCCACAATCTTATTCTCCTCCTCAGTTCTTTCCCCGTATTATTTTCCCCCACTCTACGACCGCTTCGAAGAATTGCGGAGATCGTCTGTGCAATTTGAACATTCTCTTGAAGGTTAGAGAGGCGAGAGAATGTGCGAAATGAAGAGACGGGCACTTTTTCCTGGTAGATCTAGTTTAAATTGCGGGGGATCCCAGGAAAAGTAGGCGACTGAACGGAGAAGAATAGTGCTCGCTCCAGTGGGTTTGCAATGCGACACTTTACTCTTTTTAAGTTGGGAAATCCATTCCTTCGTCCACTCGGAGCTTGCTATACGAATAGGAATGCGGTGTGGAAACGGACTTTTACTATGACAGGAAATTAGTATTCCCTAATTATCTCGTTATTCAACTCCTGACGCTGATAAGCTCTCTCTACTTCGGATATCAACGCGCATCCTGCCTACTGACTTCAAATAAACACGATAGCCAAACGAATTAAATGAAATCTATTACGGGCTGCGATTTCTACGCGCGCACTTGACCTCTTGCGCGCATTCAGAGGACAGAGAACTTCCTTCTCTGAGCTTTGAATCACTGGGAAATCTTCTCACGAGTTCAGGTGGTTAGATAAGCATCACAAATCGCGTACTTTATCTTTCGAATGTAATGTCAGAAGATCATGAGGTCCTAGTCAAATTTGAGCTTTACCAGTCACAATATCGCACAATATTTGCCCATAGCATATACCGTTCGAGCACTTTAATCGTTATAATGTTATCAGAAGCTAAATCGTCACTGGAAAAGCAGTAGAAATCACAAGAGTGCAGTCTCGGAGATAGTGCAAACTAATAGCAGTCACAGTTCACCCACTTTCCAATATTACATTGCATTTTGAGAAGATTTCATCTAAATATTTCAGAAAAAATCTTCCCCTTCTTTGAAAAGCAGTAGGAAATCCCATGATAATGCTGACTAGATTGCACTATCTTGCCCTTTTCTGAACTACCCGATTTCACACATTTCCAGAATTTTCCTAACCCGTCAATGATTCCCCGACATTTTCTCCCCCTCTCGCGCGCCCGATTTTCCTCCTCTTCTTCTCTCGTTACCATGGGTCTCTTCTTCATCTGTTACTTTTGATTCAAAGAGAGGCGCGAGAGAGGGGGGATTTATCAACTGGTACTAGAGCACTGGTCTTTTCTCCCTAATTTGCTACACTTATGGAGAGAGAGTATGGGAAACGAGGAGAGTTTCTCTTCCCCTAATTCACTAGTTTCTTTGCCGATTTCAGCTGCTCGCCCGTCCCGCACGGCGATGTTTCAAGCAAAAGACTTGCTCCTTCTCGATTTTGTCTCCTTGATCGCCTGATTTCTATTTTGACGAGGTGGAAATTATTTTTCTTAACTGTATTTTTTCTCATTTATTTTCGGATATAACTGGTTTTCCGACACTGTTTCTTTCATCTAGAGTGTGAAACGTAACATAAAAAAGTGTCATTTGGACTACTCGATTCGCGTGCTCTCTAGATGTGCTTGGATTCCGTCTTAGGTCACACAGAGAGAAGAGGTGAAGATGGCTAGACTCTGTCGCGAATGAGGCTCGAGTCGCATTTTCCGCTCCTCCGATTTCCAGAGGGCGTGCTGTGGAATTTGGGGCATGAAACAGAGCGAGAAACGCGGGCTGAATTCCGCACAATTTGCAAGGCATTCATTCCTTCTCTTCCCATGCGATATTCGTTGAGGAAGAAGAAGCGATTCGTCGGTTCTTCGGTTGAGGGGACCTTTCATTTCTGGTAGGGATAACATTGGATATTTGATTATGAAATCGGAATATTAGATACCCCTTTTAATATGCTCCTTATGTGTTTTTTTGTGATTCCTCTTCTTCCACCCTACATACGAAAGTTGAAAACGACTAGGAAGAGATCTCGTTCGAATCTCCATTCTCTCTCCCATTCTCCCTCGATTTCCATTATTTCCATGGACCTGTGTGCTGGAAATTCGATCAATGAGTGAAACAAAAGTTACAGTTCACCATGGTGATATTATTTTATCTAGATATCAGCCTATTCAACCTATCTTTTTTCTGTAACTTTATGTGAGCCTTACAACAATGCAAACGAATAGATCTCGAATCTCCATTCTTTACCACTCTCTCCATTCTCGATTTCCATGGTCGCGCCACAACGTCGAATTTCATTTGCGCCTATTTGCGCCTCTTGGCTGCTATAATCGATAGTCTGCAGTGAGGGTGGAGATTAGACAAATATCTCATTTTCGAATCGCCCCTCATCTCCAAAATCGGGGATTCATTGCGCGAGTTTACGAAGAATCTCATCCCTTCTATGACGCAAATGAGATGCCTCTCCTCCCATTTATAGAAGAAGAAGAGGAGGAAAGGTATCTAGACGAGGGACGTGAGAGAGATCTTTCACTCGCTATCGCACCTTTTCGTGTACTTTTCGCCGACCGAATCCCTCAGTTATTCCATGATGTTCGTGAGAAAGTTCCAGACGTTTTTCGACGAAAACATCACGTTCAGCTTTACTTGACACTGCACTATTGGTTACTTTTCTGGAATTGTTATTGAATTCGGAGCTGGCGTGTAAACAATTTGCCAGGAACGTTCGTATGTGTCGCGTCTCGCACTTTATGTAATATCAAGCAATAAATCACGTTCAGGTCCTTTCCGAGAGTCTCGAACGGCACTGGAATCTGGAATGTGGTTAGAGTGAGGACAAGGAGAAGAAGAGAAGAATCAGAAGACGTTATGCTCGACGAGCATGCAATCCTCGAAAGAGTGCACCGACCCATCGTTCGTACGTGACATTTTATTATTTTATCAATGTTCTAATTTTACTGGTCATGAAAATTAACTAGAATGTCTACTCCTCTCTTCATGTGCCGCTTTCCGGGACACAGCATGCCAAACAATTCGATTATATTCATCCCACACGACGTTGTGAGGCATCGTCCTCATTTCCTCGGCTTCCTCACATGTTTATCCGGGGACATACGTTGCAAGGGAGAATCATCCATCGAAATCCATCACCCCATCTTCCCTTCCATCCTTCCCTCCAATCCCCATTCATTATTCATACGCGCACCCCTGCACGTGTGCAAGATGCGAGATGGATATTAATTGGACCGATTAGGCCGGACAGAGATCCGGGGAGTTTGAGGACCGGAAAATGTGGGACCGGGATTATGAAGGCCGTGAAATCGGGAAATTGGCGAAACCTGTTTTCTCATTTCAGAAATCGAGCACTATGCACGCCATCTCAATTCGACGGAAGTCGATAAGCTCTACCAGGTGATTTGCATCGATGAATTTGAAAAGAGAAATGAAGGAAATTAAGCGTATCATGGGGTGGAAAAGGAAACATGAAAAGATGCAGAAATATCATCTTGGATCATGATATTTTGACAAAGAATTGTCTAAAATAATATGTCTTGAAATGAAGAACGTTCGCAAGTGAAATCGAATGTGTTTCAAGAGGGTTTGAAAACGATTGTAAATTGAAGAAAATAAAAAAAAAAATTTCACATGAAATTATCACGAAATAGAATAATATAAAATCATTGAAGGACGATGCAGTTTGGATCATTACGAGTTCATTCATCATTTTCACCATGCATTCGGGTTCGTTTTTTATACATATTTATTCTTTTTTAATGTTTATTGAATAATGAAATCGGCTATAGTTGTTATTGCATTCTATCCCCTTCCGCATCCTTGCATTTAGAGCCTGAAATTGATCTCTATGATCTGCTAAATAGAATGATTCGGAAAGCTAGTAGTGCACTTCTTTTCGTATCAAAAGCGAGGGAGAAATGTAGTCTTGTTGGCCTCTATTTTTTCTTTGGAAGTTGGGCAATATTTCCCACGAAGGATCGTCTTTTTGCTAGCTTGAGCTAGAAAGTGCTGAGTAGATCCGAATTTCTACGAAACGTTCAGTAAAGTCATTGAAGTGACTCTAATTTGGTCAATATCGAGAAAATTTTGCAATAGAATGAGCTCGAATTAAAAGAATCTTCAATAAAGAGGCGGTGGCACCAGTGCACGACGAATCGTTTGACGTGGAAGCAACTTTACGTTACAGGATTCGGCCTACTCGAATCCGGATCGGTATCGGCCAAAGATGAGGTCAACATCATGGTCAAAAACGTTGTCGACGTCGTCTTTGGAGGTTTGCTTATTTTCCTCATTTTAGTATCTCCGGATTCCCGGAAGTTTTCCGGGCGTGGTAAAAGAAACAGGTAAATCTATAGATTTTACAATCGTAGAGCAACGCTAGGCGGGACCTACTGGAAGCTGTCAGTGGATGCGACTCGGGATTTAATTGCATACATCTTGATAATTATCTGTTGAATTGAATTCAGGCATTGCCTACTGGTCGCTCGGGTACGGGCTTTCCTACGGAGACGATTGGTATCCAAATTCCTTCATTGGACTGGGAAAATTCTTCTACGATCCTGCGAGGTTTGTAATATTTGTTGTTTTTTATCTCTCATGGAAGAATGTAATTGTTAGTTGTGCTGGTGGTATGTAGCGATTGTGAAACGTAAATAAATATTTGTGGCTATTTTTTCCCATAGGGACGAGTGGTATCCATTCTCGCGCTTTAGAATTACAAACATGATGAGTAAAAAGGAATAAAAATAAAATATATTAAATAAATAATTAATAAACTGACATCTATTCAGGCAAAATCTTCCTGTGAACGAGGAGGGATGGGCGTACGCTTCCTTTCTCTTCCAGATGAGTCTCGCGACGACTGCATCCACGATTGTATCGGGTATGAGTTTAGATATTTTCACAGGAGATGCCTTCTCCATTTCCAGAGAGACCTATGCAAAATATGCAATTTGAACCACAATTAACTAATAAATAAAATGTAATAACTAGGGTTAACCGTTCGGAAATCGGAAAGGCCGAAACTGAATGAGAGAATTCACTCTTTTTCCGGAATGAGAGTCGAACAATGGACTTTCCGAAACTATTCCGAAACTCTCTCATTTTTCGAATCGTTCGGAGAGAAAAGCGGTGATTGAATGAGAGAATAATTGAAATTCCACGGCTATGTTTCAAAAAATATATAAATGATTCTCAACTTAACTTCTCTTATATTGAGTTCTCACTAGGCCACCTAGTACTTCTAGTAGACCCCTAGGTAGCAAACTGGAAAGAGTTCAATTAGGTGACCTATTAGGAACCTACTCCCTTCCTATCTAGTCCACCTAGCACGTCCGATCGAGGAAGGACTAAGAAGGTTGAACCACTAGACCTTCTAGGATGGCTTTGAATAGGTGGCCTACTAGGAAGCACTCCACATTCCCTACTAGGACGGAAGAGCCTTATATTTGCACTAGGAGGCCTAGAAGGAATCAAATCAAAAGGGTGATTCACTATGTGGCCTAGTAGGAACTCAATACTACAGTTATAATAATACTTTGCTTTCCTACTCTTCGCTCAATTCTTTCTTTATTTCTTGAAACATATCACTTTTTCTCACTTTCCCAATCATTTGAAACCGCTCTCCACTACCTCCACCCCTTCGAATGAAATACTTTCGGACAAAGGAATAGTTTCGGAAGAGTTTCGGAAAAGCCATTGTTCGACTCTCGTTCCGGAAAAGAGAGATAATTGAATTAGAGTTTCGGATTTTCCGAATTCCGTTCCGAACGGTCAACCCTAGTAATAACGTCGCAGGTGCTGTTGCGGAGCGAGCGAAACTGAAGTCGTACATTCTCCTCGGTTGTCTCGTCATTTTAGTGCAAGTGAGTGGGCGGAAAGATTTCCCATGCAAACAAGCCCGCACTTTATCTTCAGAATACCAGGATATAGATACTATAGATATGGAATGAAACGAATCGGTTGTGTTTCAACGAGGAAATTAGACACAGGGAACAACATATGTTTTGATGGTTCTTTCTTGGTTTCGAATAAACAAAAAAACCTTCCTCTACAATTCGCAATTTACTCTTCACCTTTCGAAAAAATGGAGTTTTCCGCGAGAGTTGAGAGAATAAAGGATCATTCCAGGCCTTACCAGCTCATTGGGTATGGGATTCGAACGGCTTTTTCTTCCAATTGGGAGTCGTCGATTTCGCCGGATGTTCTGCGGTAGGTGTGATAATAAGAGTTCTCTTATTGGAAAATGTTTTTCCAATGACAATATTGGAATTCCAATTCTCATTCTGCGTACAGAGCGGGGCAATCCCTTTGTTCGTCTTATTGGAAATCCAGAAAATTTTCCAATAAGAGAACTCTAGTGATAATCGATTGTCTTTTTATGTATATAATACTTTAGTTCCTATTCACTATTCAACTCACAACTCCATAGTAACTCCATCAAAAACATACATTTCCTGACAACCGCTCTTCTTTGCTTCACAGGCGCTGCTATATCAGAAAACAATGACAAAACATGAAGTGCTAGTGATCTTTTGGTGCAGAAAACTGCGAAAAAAAATTGTACGGGCCTCACATAATAAATGTTGCGTTTTGGCTAGAGTATACTGGGGCTTCTCAAATGTCACAGATCGAGTATTTGCAGCATTAGAATCCCGGTGGCGATTTTATAGAATATTCAATAAATTCTGAATTAACAGGTGCGGAATGCCTCTCGATTGTGCTTGATTTATAGCTAGCCAGAAACGCGAGAAAGCACGGCGAAATGAGAGAATCCGGCTATTATTAAATCACTCTCAGGTGCACATGGTGGGCGGGATCATCGGTCTCGTCGCGACGATCTATCTGAAGCCAAGAAGGAATCGATTCAACGAAGATAGCGTCCATCAGATGAGTTCGCCTACCAATGCACTGCTAGGTGAGTAGTAGAGTTTGACTACGGGTACTCTTCTTTCTTAACACCATCTCACCGGTCAGAGAGGCGAGAAAGTGTGCGAAGTGTACAGACGATTACCCGAATTTCGAACTCTAGTGAGTAGAGTTCGAAAAGGGAATGATACTGCGATATTCGAGGCATTTGTTTTCAAATGTGCTTCACCGATAGCCGATAAGGAGTGGCAAGGCTGGTCGGGCAATTGTTGTTTGAGTTGCCTCGGTTTCTATAAAAATATAATCCTCTTCACGTGAACGCGTACGCACTGGGACTGGTTCGGCATCAATGCAAGAGAATTTGACATTTTAGCCATTGCAGAGCAAGGAAGAAACCAAAATTAAGAAGTTCAATGGAAACATTTCAGCGTGGTTTAGATTGCGCTTCAAATGTGCTTAGTAGATAGGATAAGAGCTGTGGGAAATCTGACTCAACAATTGTCACTACAATTTTCCTTTTGAAAAATCAAACAATAATTTCAGGAACATTTTTGCTGTGGTGGGGCTGGTTCGGCATCAACGCGGGCTCGGTGTGGGGGATTACCGATGGACGATGGAGACTGGGAGGACGGTGAGATTTCTTATTCTTATTCGTCTTCTTTATTCATCAATAATGCTTGGCAAGGACGGAATGGGGCTACTGATTGTATTCGGGCTCATTGTCAGGCGAGCTTTTGGGGAATCGTGCGCTCTTCTCCCAATATATTTGCATTTCTTGCGTAATGCCATCCTCTTGCTTTGCGGATCAAGGACATCTCCGCGGATCTAAATCCACGGATATTACGACGGCCAGGCGTGAATATTTTCGATTGCAGAGCCGCCGTTGCAACGATAATGTCGTCGATTGGCGGAGGGGCAACGGCGATTGTCATCAGTTTTGCAAAGACGAAGAAACTGCAAGTGAGTTATCTTGATATTGGTTAATGACTCAAAATTCTGTCGCTAGCAGACATTGAATACTGTTCTGTGTTTTCGGAAATATTCGTGTTGGGTGGGCTTCTCAATCAATCGCACACTCATTCAATCTGCAGGTGAATCTCCTCATCAACGGCATCCTCTCGTCCATCGTTTCAATCACAGGTTTCAATTTATTTTCTGTCCAAATCTCGTTGTAAGAATAGCCTTCTGAGTCCTGTTTGAGTGAGAATGGAAAGAAAAAGCTTCTTGGCTTTGCAATTACATTCTTTTGCAGCTCTCTGCGCCGTTTCTCGTCCATGGCATGCCCTCATCATTGGCTCCGTCTCGGCGGGATTCTCGATAGCAGTCCTGCCGTTGCTCGATAAATTCAAGGTATAATATAATATTTATTTTGCAAAGAGACTATTGAATATTGATATTGCACAAAATTGCAATGCGCACAGCTTCTTGGTGATGCATAGGCTAAGTTTGCAAAGCAATGAAATTTATCGTGAATGGTGGATAATTAATGCTTGTTGAATCTGCTGAGGAGCTCATTGAACTCTGCCTCGTACTCCTTTCTGTTTCCGAACAAGAAATGCTTCGGGCAGAGGTAATCGCATTCCACTCGACAGTTTTTATCCCCACAATCGCTCGCACACCTAAATTTCTTGTTGTTACTGTTTTGTTCGTATTGAAAAAGCAACAAAAACACGCACTCCTTCTTGCAAGTTTCAACGCCAGCGACGGGAGATTGGCCTTTCTTCACGCTCTTTACTCAATCATCAACGATTTCCTTATCGTATTTGCCAGCGATTTTGAGGCAGATATCATTGCACATCTTTGTTTCCTGATCGTGACAATAATGGTAGCGACATCTGAGATCCGAAGTTGGCTTTGTTGGGAAAAAGTGAGAACTTCTCTGTTTTTTGGCCCGGGCTACGACCGCTCTGAATTTGGAGGGGGTAGGGAATGAGAGTGATAGGGAGAGAATACTCTGCGAGAAAAGGATGGGCCAAAAAACAGAGGAGTGACAAAAAGTTAACTGACAGATACGTGAATTTCGTCAAAAGTCGTTCCTTTGGGTTAGTTACCATTGCCGCGTGTTTCATCCACTGAATAGTAATTATAAGTATTTATAATATAAAAATAGATTACGAATCAATATTATAATGGAATGATACCTGCACAAAAGTGGCAGCATCAAGGTGCTTGAAGCCTTCCATTCGATCTCTGGGCACAAAAGTGTCCTTATTAATGTGAAGAATTGAGGAAAGAATTGAGAGAGGAAGGCAAGCAAGAATAACCAAGAAAAGATTCATGCTAACGTTGTGAGGAATGAAATTCGATGCGCATTTATAGGACGATAATCATGGGAAAAATTTAGTTGATCATGCAAAAAAACACTAACATCTGCAATAGCAGGCGCTATTTGGCTGAATACTATTTTGCTATTTATTTTATTTATTTTGCTAATAATATAAAAACAATATTTAAAAAAATAATTAACTTCAGGTCGACGACCCGGTTGGCATCGTTCCCATCCATCTCACATCTTCCATCTGGGGCATGTTCGCTGTGGGGATATTTGCAGAGGAGGATCGACATTTGGTATAGAGTTTTTTTCTATTTTTTTATTAATTTAAAAAACGACGCAAAGCATTAGAGATGATTTTGCAAACTTTGCAACTATTCATGAATATTCGCTATTCTCCGTACATTTTTACACAACTCTGAATATGAATATTTTTTACCATTATTATTATTTTAGATGGCAACGGGTGGTCAGAACGGGTTGCTGTACGGCGGTGGTCTGAAGCTGCTCGGCATTCAGATGCTATGCGCCCTCACGATTTTAGTATATTCGGCCACATTTGGGTTGCTGATTTTGGTGGTGAGCTTTCCAAATCTTCGCCTCATAATTATATGCATTTCATAGGGATTTAATAGAGGAACAAACCCAATTAATGGATCGTTTCTCATTTTCAGATAATCTCTAAATCTCCGCTCGGTTTGCGTGTAACTGACTACGAGGAACAGATCGGAGCTGACGTTATCGAGCATGGATTGGCCGGAACGAATATTGCGAGATATCTGGTGGAGAAACCACTCAGCACCAAGTGAGGATAATGAAGAGAAAACCTGAAAAATCTTGGGTGGAGCGCTAGGAAATTTAATCAAAGTAAGAAATGTAAAAGTTAAAACTGATATGTTTCACCATGCAGCCAAAACGAGTGCGATTCGAGAAGTGTTATTATTGGTATGTCATGGCTTTAATTTAAAAAAAAAACAAATCTGCAGAACATTCCAAACGGTAACGAAGGCGATCACAAAGTGGAAAATGCTGGCGAAGGCAAGGAGCAGAGAGAAGAGAATGGAAGCAGCGAGACAGAGGAGGTAATCGAACTGACTTCCAACAATTTCCTCCTAATTATTCTGCGCAAGATTCACAAATCCAAACTGGAATTATTGAGAATTAGTGTCTCGAAATGACTCTACTACTTCATTCTTTGATGTGCTCTTACCGCGATACCACTCATTTCTTTAGCTCCGTTACTTTGCAAACGCAATTACAAAGTAAGGGAAATGAATGAAAAATAAATACATATTAGCATTATTCTATTCAGGGCGCAAGAAGAGGCGGGGGATGGACCAATCACGGAGATTGGCTCTCCTCCACGAACCGCCAATGGGGCTATCAATGGGGCCAATGGGGGCGTGCGGCACAGAGTGGCTAATGGATCGGCGCCCAATGGAGTTGTTGCTAATGGAAATGGAGGAGCGAGAGTGGAGAATGTGGAAATGGCCAGGTTTGTTGTTGAGCGGTTTTAACAGGGGCTGTTATTAATAGTGATATTACGTGTTTTGTGATTATTCAGTAACAAAATGTAATAAATAATTCAGACTACCGTCATCGTCGTCTCCAGCACTCGTCGAAGTGCAACCGGCACCGATCAGGAGGATTCCATCGCGGTGAGTAGACTCTATTTTCACGACATTTCTGGCCCCACAGCATTCTCCCCGAACAGAGAAGGGGGGAGCACTTTACATACGCACTCGCTCACTTTGCATGAACCGAACTGCAAGGCCTGGGCGAGGGAGCGACTGCTCTCCCCGCTCAATTTGAATTTTTCGCACCGGCGGGAAAGATTCAAAAGTTGAGAGAACAATGGGTGTCAGAATGCTGTGGCCCCCAGAGCCTTTTATTAGAGAAGCTGATAATACATAATTTCGTAAGGATGTCATTGCATATAAAATAGGATTCATTAGAATAACACACAACTTTTCAGCACTTCCCGAACCTCTTCGCCTCCCTCAATCATCTCTCTCGATCCGATCAATCCCCGTCACAATCCCGCTGTGCCTCGAAATCGAATAGCTCCATCTAACGATCCACCCGACATGCCTCCCGTTTAGACTGGGAACTTGATCGAATGAGAACTATCTAATTCACAAAATACAAAAGTTCCTATCCGACTGATAACAATAGGGGAAAATCACTCTTCACGCTACTGCGCTGCATTTCTGTATTATGTCACTACTAGTTATGTTCTATTCCACCAAGTCTATTCCAGCGTGATATCCATCCCGATTCCCCTTCCCTTCCTCCTAAAAATATTAGCCTATAGATTCACGAGTGTGATCTCTTCTCTTAGGGTATGAACTGCATGCAACGGGTGCCAGCTTTCTCTAGACAATGTTTAACCTCGCTTTATTCAGCAAAATATTCTCTATTTGTTTGTTTGCTAGTTCGGGCCCCCATCTCGTGTCATTTACTGTACGAGTCCACACTCCTCCGTGGTGTAGTGCTTGTTCCAAGCGTGCACTGTGTGCACACACGTGGGCGACTTCTCCGAAAAGTCGCCTGTTCATGATAAAGAATCTTTTTAAACGATGTGGATGAAAGGACTGAAAGAACTGAAAAGATAAGCGAATTAGAAATTTTTTAAATGCGAACAGCGAGGAAGTGAATTATTTTCATATATTTAGAATAATTTTTGTGAAGGGGTCTTCATCTGAAAGTTAACCGTTTTCGAAATATCGATTTCGAGAAAACTTGATTTTCAAAAAAGGGAGACAAAATTATTTGAAAGGTTATAACTAGGGGCCACAAGCTCCGCCAACAACGGACCTGCAAAAATAAATACAAAATTGTTTATACTAATGATTTAGATTACCATCATCGTCTTCTCCAGCACTCGTCGAGTTTCAACCAGCACCGATCAGGAGGATTCAGGAGGATGAGCACAATCAATTCTCATCAAATTGCAGGATAATTTGAAAATAGAAAAGCTGAAGAAACTAGGACAAAACGTAAAGAAGCGATTGTCTACC
>LS484895.1:830434-864603 GCA_900490705.1 Pristionchus arcanus | reverse complement strand
AAAGGGCGCCAAAATGCGCATGCCTAAAAAAAGGCTGCTAAACTGCGCACTTTTGGCGAAACTGCGCAGGTCAAAATTAACTAGAAAAGGCACTTTTTTGGGTCAAAAACAGGTCGATTTTGGGGTTTCGGCTTAAAGCCACCATATTTCCAAACCAAATCTCTTTCGAATTTGGCTCAGTCTTAATAAGATGGATCAATTTTTCTGATATCTTATTCGTTCTGATGGGTCAATCTAAGTCGTATGGGCCCATCTTATTCAGACCGAGCACACCCTATTTGCAATAATCAATGCGATGACATACATTATCTTCCCATTTCCATCCCTCCTCCGACTTGGAGTATCCAATCCAGAAATAGTCTGAGCTCGTTGCAGCAGCAGCGAATTCTGAAAATAATTATGAGTATTGTTTGGTAAGTCTATCTAGCAACTTGGTTGACGATACCATAGCACCTCTTTCTCAGATGAAAACACATGTTTGTAATGCAAACTAACGCTTGCTAACGAAGTCGGCCTTGTCTTGATCGTGAATTGACACGATGCGGCCATCCTCACAGTTGGCCCTCATCTTACTGAACGGAACTCCAGCGGGAACAGTGCGGAAGCAGCCACCAGAAGCACGAAATTCTTTCAAAAAAAAATTCCGAGATGAACGATTCTAGACATAAGAGAAAAGTTCCGAAATGAATGCTCAATTTCGAAATGATACGTTTCAGCATTTGGGTTCTCGAAAAAAGTATCTGGAAACGATGTTCTGGGAAAAATTTGGCATTCATTCAACAAAGATGTCTCGCCTGATGCCGGCACCGCGGGATCCTTGCTCAGACCGGCGTACGGAGTGCGATCCTTGTCCGGTCTGCAGTAGCAGTTGGCTGCAAATGCATCTCAAACATTTCGATAAAGACAGTTTATCGTACCCTTGCAGAATAGCTGAATCGTTGCCATATAATTATACTGAATATCGGAAAAGTAGTATCCATCAGAAGCCAATTGCTCCAGTCCCGCACGAGGAAGGTCTCCCGGTTCCAGGAAGTCTGTAACGCATGCATTCATTTAGATAAATAATGATCATCAACGATTAAATATTGAATAATGTACCGTTTACAATAATCTTTCCTTGTGACGTCTTGAATCCGTCCAGTGGGCGAGGATCAAAGATACTGAAATCGAGCTTTAGCATTCATCGGTGATTGCAACACTCACGGATCACTGTCGGTCATGTAGTAGATCACTTGTCGAGTGTGCGCACGATCAGGCCGGCTTTTCAGACCATCGGCGAACATTGAAAGCGCAGCGTTGAAAGCCCTGTTATAGATATTATCAGTATTATATCATCTTCGGAACTCTGCTTGTTTGACCCAGACTTTTAGACTCATTCAGAGCTGTTGTTGCCAGGGTCAATAACCAGAGAAGTTCATAATCGTCTTCATGAAACAGTTAAACTCACGCTATGACATCGATTTGGTCCAGTCCCTTGCGGATGTGCACCTTGTCCTTCAGGCATTTGCAGGCATTTGCAGGCATTTGCAGGCATTTGCAGGCATTTGCAGGCAGTTACAGGCAGTTACAGGCATTTGCAGGCATTTGCAGGCATTTGCAGGCATTTGCAGTCATTTTCTGAAGCGGATTTGGTCCAGTCCCTTGCGGATGTGCACCTTGTCCTTCACTGTGTCCGTCTTGGTCATGTTGAGGTTGTAGATAACCTGTCGCTTTTGTATTTCAGCATCAGTTATTACCGTATGCATACTTCGTGAAATGATACCGCAGTCTCTTTATTTTACACACTCTCTCGCATGCTCGGTCGACGAGAGAGTGTGTGAAATGAAGAGACTGTGACATCATTTCTCGAGCTCTAATGCATACCTCTGCCTTGTCGGACATTGCAATCAGTCCTACTCGAGTGTAGAAATTGGCTTGCGGATCAGTGATGAGCACATCACCATCGTCACTTCCAATGAACGATTCGATGAGAGAGGTTGCCTGACGGAACCGATTTGATACATTTTTGAGGCATTTACAGGCATTTGCAGGCATTTGCAGGCATTTGCAGACATTTGCAGGCATTTACAGGTATTGGCAGGCATTTGCAGGCATTTGCAGGCATTTGCAGGCATTTGCGGGCATTTGCAGGCATTTGCAGGCATTTGCGGGCATTTGCAGGCATTTGCAGGCATTTGCGGGCATTTGCAGGCATTTGCAGGCATTTGCGGGCATTTGCAGGCATTTGCAGGCATTTGCGGGCATTTGCAGGCATTTGCAGGCATTTGCGGGCATTTGCAGGCATTTGCAGGCATTTGCGGGCATTTGCAGGCATTTGCAGGCATTTGCGGGCATTTGCAGGCATTTGCAGGCATTTGCGGGCATTTGCAGGCATTTGCAGGCATTTGCGGGCATTTGCAGGCATTTGCAGGCATTTGCGGGCATTTGCAGGCATTTGCAGGCATTTGCGGGCATTTGCAGGCATTTGCAGGCATTTGCGGGCATTTGCAGGCATTTGCAGGCATTTGCGGGCATTTGCAGGCATTTGCAGGCATTTGCGGGCATTTGCAGGCATTTGCAGGCATTTGCGGGCATTTGCAGGCATTTGCAGGCATTTGCGGGCATTTGCAGGCATTTGCAGGCATTTGCGGGCATTTGCAGGCATTTGCAGGCATTTGCGGGCATTTGCAGGCATTTGCAGGCATTTGCGGGCATTTGCAGGCATTTGCAGGCATTTGCGGGCATTTGCAGGCATTTGCAGGCATTTGCGGGCATTTGCAGGCATTTGCAGGCATTTGCGGGCATTTGCAGGCATTTGCAGGCATTTGCGGGCATTTGCAGGCATTTGCAGGCATTTGCGGGCATTTGCAGGCATTTGCAGGCATTTGCGGGCATTTGCAGGCATTTGCAGGCATTTGCGGGCATTTGCAGGCATTTGCAGGCATTTGCGGGCATTTGCAGGCATTTGCAGGCATTTGCGGGCATTTGCAGGCATTTGCAGGCATTTGCGGGCATTTGCAGGCATTTGCAGGCATTTGCGGGCATTTGCAGGCATTTGCAGGCATTTGCGGGCATTTGCAGGCATTTGCAGGCATTTGCGGGCATTTGCAGGCATTTGCAGGCATTTGCGGGCATTTGCAGGCATTTGCAGGCATTTGCGGGCATTTGCAGGCATTTGCAGGCATTTGCGGGCATTTGCAGGCATTTGCAGGCATTTGCGGGCATTTGCAGGCATTTGCAGGCATTTGCGGGCATTTGCAGGCATTTGCAGGCATTTGCGGGCATTTGCAGGCATTTGCAGGCATTTGCGGGCATTTGCAGGCATTTGCAGGCATTTGCGGGCATTTGCAGGCATTTGCAGGCATTTGCGGGCATTTGCAGGCATTTGCAGGCATTTGCGGGCATTTGCAGGCATTTGCAGGCATTTGCGGGCATTTGCAGGCATTTGCAGGCATTTGCGGGCATTTGCAGGCATTTGCAGGCATTTGCGGGCATTTGCAGGCATTTGCAGGCATTTGCGGGCATTTGCAGGCATTTGCAGGCATTTGCGGGCATTTGCAGGCATTTGCAGGCATTTGCGGGCATTTGCAGGCATTTGCAGGCATTTGCGGGCATTTGCAGGCATTTGCAGGCATTTGCGGGCATTTGCAGGCATTTGCAGGCATTTGCGGGCATTTGCAGGCATTTGCAGGCATTTGCGGGCATTTGCAGGCATTTGCAGGCATTTGCGGGCATTTGCAGGCATTTGCAGGCATTTGCGGGCATTTGCAGGCATTTGCAGGCATTTGCGGGCATTTGCAGGCATTTGCAGGCATTTGCGGGCATTTGCAGGCATTTGCAGGCATTTGCGGGCATTTGCAGGCATTTGCAGGCATTTGCGGGCATTTGCAGGCATTTGCAGGCATTTGCGGGCATTTGCAGGCATTTGCAGGCATTTGCGGGCATTTGCAGGCATTTGCAGGCATTTGCGGGCATTTGCAGGCATTTGCAGGCATTTGCGGGCATTTGCAGGCATTTGCAGGCATTTGCGGGCATTTGCAGGCATTTGCAGGCATTTGCGGGCATTTGCAGGCATTTGCAGGCATTTGCGGGCATTTGCAGGCATTTGCAGGCATTTGCGGGCATTTGCAGGCATTTGCAGGCATTTGCGGGCATTTGCAGGCATTTGCAGGCATTTGCGGGCATTTGCAGGCATTTGCAGGCATTTGCGGGCATTTGCAGGCATTTGCAGGCATTTGCGGGCATTTGCAGGCATTTGCAGGCATTTGCGGGCATTTGCAGGCATTTGCAGGCATTTGCGGGCATTTGCAGGCATTTGCAGGCATTTGCGGGCATTTGCAGGCATTTGCAGGCATTTGCGGGCATTTGCAGGCATTTGCAGGCATTTGCGGGCATTTGCAGGCATTTGCAGGCATTTGCGGGCATTTGCAGGCATTTGCAGGCATTTGCGGGCATTTGCAGGCATTTGCAGGCATTTGCGGGCATTTGCAGGCATTTGCAGGCATTTGCGGGCATTTGCAGGCATTTGCAGGCATTTGCGGGCATTTGCAGGCATTTGCAGGCATTTGCGGGCATTTGCAGGCATTTGCAGGCATTTGCGGGCATTTGCAGGCATTTGCAGGCATTTGCGGGCATTTGCAGGCATTTGCAGGCATTTGCGGGCATTTGCAGGCATTTGCAGGCATTTGCGGGCATTTGCAGGCATTTGCAGGCATTTGCGGGCATTTGCAGGCATTTGCAGGCATTTGCGGGCATTTGCAGGCATTTGCAGGCATTTGCGGGCATTTGCAGGCATTTGCAGGCATTTGCGGGCATTTGCAGGCATTTGCAGGCATTTGCGGGCATTTGCAGGCATTTGCAGGCATTTGCGGGCATTTGCAGGCATTTGCAGGCATTTGCGGGCATTTGCAGGCATTTGCAGGCATTTGCGGGCATTTGCAGGCATTTGCAGGCATTTGCGGGCATTTGCAGGCATTTGCAGGCATTTGCGGGCATTTGCAGGCATTTGCAGGCATTTGCGGGCATTTGCAGGCATTTGCAGGCATTTGCGGGCATTTGCAGGCATTTGCAGGCATTTGCGGGCATTTGCAGGCATTTGCAGGCATTTGCGGGCATTTGCAGGCATTTGCAGGCATTTGCGGGCATTTGCAGGCATTTGCAGGCATTTGCGGGCATTTGCAGGCATTTGCAGGCATTTGCGGGCATTTGCAGGCATTTGCAGGCATTTGCGGGCATTTGCAGGCATTTGCAGGCATTTGCGGGCATTTGCAGGCATTTGCAGGCATTTGCGGGCATTTGCAGGCATTTGCAGGCATTTGCGGGCATTTGCAGGCATTTGCAGGCATTTGCGGGCATTTGCAGGCATTTGCAGGCATTTGCGGGCATTTGCAGGCATTTGCAGGCATTTGCGGGCATTTGCAGGCATTTGCAGGCATTTGCGGGCATTTGCAGGCATTTGCAGGCATTTGCGGGCATTTGCAGGCATTTGCAGGCATTTGCGGGCATTTGCAGGCATTTGCAGGCATTTGCGGGCATTTGCAGGCATTTGCAGGCATTTGCAGTCATTTTCTGGCATTTATGTCGTCAGGACAACGGGTAATTCCTCGTAATCTGTCAACGTTCACAGTGACGAGTTCGTTCTACTCTACACTATCCCTGCAATAGAGATGGCAAGCAATGACTCTCCTCATTCCGCGTGTTTCTGACCGGTCAGAGTGAAGAGAGAGTACGCGGAATGAGGAGAGTTATTGATTTTATTCCTTTCACTCACATCCACTAGGCCCACATCGCCCATGGCCTCGGAAGTGTCCAGAATGATGACAACGTCCAGCCAGATCTGCGTGCTATCCCACCCGTCCGGCATTCCGAACTTTTTGTCCAGGGCGCAGCCGCAGTACGGGTCTGCAACTTATTTGTGATCATTATAGCTCGAAAAATGATACAACCGTCTCTTCATTTTGCTCACTCTCTCGCCCGCTCGGTCGACGAAAGAGGGTGTGAAATGAAGAGACGGCGGTAACATTTCTCGAGCTCTAGTGATTTTCTCATTTTCAAAATGCGTACCTGTTTCAATATTCGGGGTAGGTGTGGATGTAGCGGCTGTCAAAATATATTTTTGTGAATATTACATTTTATTTGATCTTACGCTGATTGCCAATCGAAATCTCGACGATAATCATGTCTTTATTTTTAAAGATTTCAGAAGCTTTCAGTCCCGTTGGAGCGTATCGAACCTATAATTTTTCACAATTTTAAGAATGTATTTGTTGATGTTTATTTTCTGTTTCGAAATTTCATGATGATGATATTGCACTTAGAGATTTTACAGATGTGTTACCTCGAAGTAGTTGGTTGTGAAATTCTCAGTGGACGTGCCATTATAGAATCTTAACGAATTGGCATTTTTATTTTTATTTTTTAAATTTATTGAGTTACTTAATTTCCGCTCCTCCAAGGGACTCTTGCAAGATCAGGGAACCATAGTTCTTTGTGTCAAATGTGAGGTCCATGTTGACGGTGACCTCATTTGTTTCCCTAAAATAGTTTCACTTCTTCGATAAATCTCAAAAAAAATATACTACCAATTTCCGATCTGAATCATCACTCGATTATCGGTTCCCTCTAGATTCTGCAAATCATCGCAACCGCCAGCCGATAGCACAGCGATTGTATCACCCGGAGCAACAACGAATGCTGATTAATAATGATGAAAAGCGTCGATTAAAATTTCGATTATTCTTAGCCAAAATATAACAACTTTTTTGCAGAACTTACTTGAGCTCATGTCGCTCGAACATTCCATCGTATACGATACAAGCGGGTCGGCTTCAATCGTGAATCCAGTATCGAACGAGAAGATCCAGTCGGGTAGCGCGTCACACCTACACATAAATGAAGTAAATATCATTTATTTTTATTTTTATTTCTCATGATCGATTAGTTCTAAACTATAACAATAGTTCTTCCCAAATACGTGGAACCGAATAACAAAATATTTTTGTCTCATAATCGTTGCAATTATTCACTCACGTAAACGATCGATAGGGATAGGCGTAGTCGGCCGGGCTCTCTCCAATGCCCGTGAACACGGTTACCGTGCCATCCCCTGTGCAGCCCTTCTTGTGGATCCACATGCCGGTTTGGGGGACGACCAATCCCTTCCTGCCCTGTACCGTGTACTCGCGAATCTGCGAATAGTAGAGTTCTCTTATCGAAATTGAGGAAATATACAGTCCGCCCTTCGATGAAGTACGAGTCCCCTTTTTGATATTAAAATTCGATTAGAGAACAATATTCTCAAATGAACGAAGAAGAACCGTTCACTAATCACTGCTCTAACAATCTCCTGTTTTTTTTTATTGTTTTTTTGGATTGTTTTATTTTGTTGCGGCCTGCGGGACGACCAGCCCCTTCCTGCCCTGCACCGTGTACTCGCGAATCTGCGAATAGTAACGCCTTGTTGGAGGAACTTCTCGTTTTTTTGGCCCAGGCAACAACCGCTCTAAAAGCGTTCCTGCCATAAATGGGGCCAAAAACAGAGAAGTGCTGTGTTGGACAGCTTTGAAGCGCAATCATTAGTAGGGTTCTCTTGTTGCAAGAAAATTGAGTGCTTTGCGATGAAGTACGTGTTTTTGCTGTTAAAATTACGATCGTCACTGTCCGAACAACTACCTGTTTTTCGGGCAAGATGAACGAAGGCATCAGGCCGGTCTCAATCAGCGAGAAGGCTTGATCGCAATTGATATTGAAATCGGGATCCATCACGATCTTCCACTGCGGTTCACCAGGCGCCCGCACTACGCAGTGCCCGTCAGAGTTGGCAATCTGAGTGAGGCTGAAAAGTGAGCTGTTATCGCTTCGACTGGCCAGCAAAGTAAAGTTGCTACAACAATCTAAGCGGTTCTATGAAAGTCTTCAAACAGTAATAATGGATGGAAGCCGCAAACTGTCAAGTAATGCCTGGTACGACTGCAAGGACTAGAGTAAGTGAGAAGCGGCAGTACCTCAAGTTCTTAGTGCTCGAAATGGAGATTTGATCAAGCTGTGACCAGTTCGAATACTGAAATAGGATGTTGCATGTTTGAATCGCGCAAAAATAACGCACGCCTTCCTCCACAATAACGCAGAAAATGGTATCATACTGGACGAAGACGATGTTTCGCATCTGAAAAGGTACGAATTGAATAAAAAACAGCTGGAAAGAGAGGAGAGAAGAGAGAAGACTTTAAAAAGAAATGTATAGAGTGAACGAGTAGAAATATAATATGATTGTGCAGCACTTACCCTACTTCCATTCATCTCCTGGCACACGTCGAGATATGCGCTGACATCACGAGTTGCAAGCAGGAGCAGTAGTGGAGTAAGGAGAAGCCTTCCGATCGTCATCTTCGAAAGGTATCTGAAGAATTGCGATCACCACAAGAAAACAACCGATGAAACAAGCCATGGTTCTCCTGCTATGGCTGGTTTAATACGCACGCTTATCTTTGCAAGGAAGTGATCAGCTTCGCTTTCAGATTGTTTGGCCACGGCTAGTGGTCTCTCTAATACGCATGTTATTTCGTTCTTGTGACCGCTTGTTCACGCTTTGCTTTGCCAATTGATCTCCACCAGTGTTGATTGGAGCTCGAGAAATGATACGGCCGTCTCTTCATTTAGCACACTCTCTTGCTTCTCTGACCGGTGAGAGAGCACGTGAAATGAGACGGTGACCCGTAATTCGAACAATATTGCCAATTGATCTCCACCAGTGTTGATAACACGCCCCAAGGCGCGCCTTTCGCCTCCACATTTCTGCAATTGCTCATAATCTTTCCCTGACAAAAGCAAATTCATTCCCTGATGAGGCGACAGGATACTACTTGCCACATACTTTTCAGCGTCACACAGATTGCCAACTCTGAAGGGCACTGCGTTATTAGAGCGGCCGGTGGATAGCAGATCGTGATGGTTCCCAATTTCAATTTCTATTGTGAGCAGAGCCTCGACCCCTCATTGGACTCTCCACCCTCCCAAGTGGACGATCCCTTTGCAGAGGGATAATCTGCAAATGCAGAATTTTCTGCAAAATGGGATGTCCGGAGAGATGCAGAAGTGCCCGTTAAACGAGCAGTGCCAGCAGCCATCGTGATGGCTTCCAATTTCAATATCAATTGCGAGTAGGCCTTCTCAGTGAGTGAGACAGGCATTATGCTTTCGTTCATCTCACTGCCATCATTGTCCTATCATTTTTTGAGAATTTATATGAATAGCTTTCATGAGAAAATAGAGGAAAAGTGCGAAAATACAATGAACTTGCAACCTTACACTTATTCTGTACATTTTCGTACTCATCCGGGCTGCGGGGGTTGATTTTTTTCTCCATGCCGTTTCATTATTCAATACACTGAACTCAAATTGTACTGAGATACATCGAGTCTGTTGTTATGCAAGAATCAGGAAATACAATGCTCATCTACCTCAAATCACGTGCAAAGTTCAGAAGATTGTGTTTCTGCTGGGTACATGTATGTTTCTTGATCAAGCTGACGCAAACTTCCTTAAATCGTGAGATTATTTTCCATTCCACACGTTGCTGACCGACGCACGATCGAGGAGGCGGAGGAAGCTAGTACATGCACTCCTCTTCGTCTCCCTCCTCCCGGAGAATCGATAGCCCGCTATCCAGCACATTTTCGCTTTTTTCATGATCACGATACAAGCACTTTACCTTTAAATTTATTACTGTTTTAATCTAATTTCCGAATAAGAATAGCACAAATACTCGAACATAAATTAATGAACTTATTGAAGTACCCTCGATAAATATGATAGCGGCTCAATATCAATTCATGCCCACGATGCTACAGGGACCGGAATACGACTGCAGGTACCTATTCTTATCCTCCTAATCTCTGAAAATTCTAATCTCTTAATTTCAGCTCAGTCATGCCTTACGGACAAGCGTGGGCGGATCTATACGGAGTGAAGCAACTTCCTTTCGGCACGTATTCTATTGTTTTCGGGATTATCACGGAGGTACTGCCTTATCTAAATACTATTGTATAGCACTTAAACTCTATTTGAACGTATTTAAGCGTGTTTGGTGTGGTTGGGCCGGTACAACTTATTTATCAAGTTTTGTGAAAAACGCCATACTTAAGCTAGCAATATGTTTTGAATTTCATATATTTTTAGATTCTCTACATGCCATGCGCCATTGGGCTACGCAAAGATACGAAAACATCTTGCTACAAGGTATAAACTGAGCGCCTTTCTTCGATCAATTATGGCACTGCTGCAGATTATGTTCTGGCTTTCCATTCTTGACATGGTTGCAATTGCTGCAAATAGCATCCTGTTCGGAGTTCTGCTACTAGAGGTAGCATTTTTTCCTTATCAGTGGTCTGCTACCGATTAAAAAAAACAATGTCAGGGCGCAGTATACTGCTCTAATCCCGCGATGACTCTGGGCGTTGGAATTGTGGGATACGGTAGCTTAATATCTTGATGACATGAGATTCTAAGATCTTCAGGTATATGGTTCGCTGCCTCAGCATGCTGCCTACTGCTGGGAGTGAATCGGCTTCTTGAAATACTTGACCTGTCCAGATACTTTACGGTATGTTATATATCAAGTGCAAGAACGAGTTCGAAATTCGTGGTAATATACTCTTCATTTCTCGTGATTTCTTGGCTCCGTTGAGTAAGCACGTAAAATGGAAAGACGAAAAACAGTATTTTGAACTCTACTGCTCGATTTCATTTGACAGAGCAAGCGAACAAATGTCTACCTACTGATTTGCTGTTCGTACGGTCTTTTCATGATGCTTTTCACTCGACCTGTAAGCAAACTTCATATTACTTCCTGCGGCAAAAAAGGCTTTCAGGTTATTGTAAATTCCACTCACCAGTCAATGTTCTTCTCCCCGTTTATCCCGGAACACGGCTTTGAAGAGGTTTTCTTTACAATAACAACAAAATTTGGACTGTCATGATGAAGAATTTGCCTCTTATTCCTCGGGCCTCATCATTACAGCGCTAAATATGTTACGTCCATTTTGTGCAAGACATTTCACGTTTAGTGTTTCTTTTTTATAATATTTTTATGGCATCGTTTCCAGTACGTCAATCTACCACACGCGGTGCACAACATTGGCGTCGCCTTACTATCGTGTCTCCTGTACTTAACATTGAGCATCGTTCTTGTTGTCAAGAGTGTACGGTGATATAATCTCGTAAAAGTGAGTAAAATATTGTTTCAGCTATCAGCGTCATTTCAAAGCAGTAATTCGCACATCATAAACAATATGCCGGTAGGAAACAAGATTGTAGGCAAGGAAAACATGCGATTTGTAGGTGTTCATTCAAGTGATGCTCATATGCGGAGCTAATTTAATCGCCACACTGATGCAAGTTTAGCTATTACTTGACACCGAAAATAAAACTGACTGTATGCATAAGTATTAAATATTTCGATATGCGCAACTTCAGATACGTTTACATGAACTTCTTTCCCGCTCCTCCAGCTTTGATTGTTGCTGGTCAAGTTTGCTGGCAGCTCATTCACGGTAACGAAAATGAAGCTGAAAGTGAGTAAAATACAAGCACCCAGGTCTTCCTCCATTCATCTATCTCTCGCTGAACAAATCCATCAGAAGAACAGCACTTCAGTCCGTGGGATTAGGTAAGAATTAAATCGCACCAGCATTACGGATTTCTTGTTCAGGTTGGCTGCTGGTGCCAAGAAAAGTAACGAATGTCTCTTCTTATACGATATGCTAAATTAAAATTCAAGAAAGCCGATGCTATTCACTTTTCTCATTTTATCTTGAAAATTTTCTCACCGCATATTTTATTCAGCATTCATGCAAGCACATTTATTTTGTTTATTCATCAATAATCTATGATATTTCAAACGGGCATGTGTGGGTGGCTTCCAGAAATGGTCGTGGAGGCTTCACCGGACTGAGCGTCGGCGCCGAATATTGCCTCCCGAATGAACCGAGGAAGGAACGGAATGCGAAATCTGCAAAATAGTTATTAAAGATAAAACTAGGTCGGAACAGTTGTATACAAAAGTACTTATTGTGAAATCTATAAATCAACCCGGGCTCTAGAAATAATTTTCAAAGCGCTCACCCGGTGATAAATACAATTATGAGCAACGGATCGACGATCGGGAATAGCTCCATTGACATGAGCCCGACCGTGGCCAGGCCGCCCAGCGAAACTTCTGGAATCGTTCATATTTGATAATCTAAGTGAAAAATCGATTGACATACCGAAGAAAACTGGAAAGAACACGACAACCGCGATGGGTATGTAGGAGACGATAGAGGGGATGATGGTCTGCAATGCAAAATTGAGATGCCAAATCATTACCCAATATTAAGAGAAGAGTCAACATATTGGGCAATTGGCATTGGGTGGACCATAGGGCTGTTATTGCGAGCGCTCGTCGCTCGCGAGTCTTTTATTCCAACCCATTCGCGAGCGCGTCGAGCTCGCGAATCGTTATTCTAATGCGCTTGCGAGCGCGCCCCGATCGCGAGCGCATTAGAATACAAAAAAATAATGGATAATTGAATTTCACGTCCCCTCATTTCGAACCATTCTCCCTAGTCATTCTCAATTGATTCAGTTTGTGATAGCAGCGCTCGCGAGCTACAATAGTCGCGAGCGATTTGGAGAAATCATTCGCGAGCCATTCGCGCTCGCGAGCGGTTTTGCATAACCGCTCGGCGAGCAAAACTCGGCGAGCAATGCTCGAGCGAACAGCTCTAGTGGACCAAATTCTATATTTTTAGACCTTATTTACCACGTGATTGGAATCGGGTATTGCAATTACTAGTGCACACATAAATTGTATGCTGATTAGGGATGGCAAAAGTTGTCCAATGCGTAGTCTCAGACAATTTCATTCTGAACTTTTCGGACCGGTTGTTGTCTCAGACAATAAATTGTCTCAAAGTTCGGACAACAAATTGTCTAAGACAATTTTTTTGTCTCAAAACAAAATCGCGACTCTGAATAAGCTGAATATAGACAATTTTTGCCATCCCTAATGCTGATAGTGGGCGGGGCTCACCTGCCACAGTAGCGATCGCACGAGCTGCCGTTGCATTCTCTTCGTGCCCGATTGCAGGTGGGATTGCCTGAACATGGAAACACGATCGGGAAGCTGTCATCATTAGGCTTCAACTGATGAATTGATTCCGGAATTCCAGTAAAAAGAGCAAAGCGATTTGACCACTCTAGTTGCAAAGACTATGATCAGATAAACGAGCTCTATTGGATTTTGTTGGAATTGCATTCCAATGGTATTTTATGAAGAGAACCCAAGTTATCACGATGTTCGTACTTTTGCATCTCCCTTAAAATTCCGAAGAGACAGAGCAAAATGACGACAACTGCGGAGAATGCGGCACAGAATGCAGCGACCATCGTGATTATGGGAAGAGGAGTCCACTTTTTAGTTCCGGCTTCGTCTCGGATCTGAAATTATTTCATAAAAACTTGAGAATCTCATTGCTGCACGATCTACTTCAAGCCTCAAACGAGCTCGACTAAGTGCGACCAGATATTGAGAAGATATTCAGGATTTCAGGATAAATATGATATGATTGCTCTAAGTTGTTGCTTAACAATTTGAGAATCCCATCTATTCTGAAGCTATTACGTAAACTTATCACTACGCATTCTAGTTGGAATGCGAGAGCAATAGTCATTGCTATTCTCGACGAGTAAATGCCAAATCGCAAATGCCGTCTTCCTCCGTGGCTGCACTTGCCCGATACCGAGTCATCGCTATTTTTGAGAAAATTATACATAAAGTATCATTTCCCCTGCATGTGCACTTACCCAGTACGTAAGAGCGATGTACCCCGGACGGTTTTCAGCGTACAGATCGATGTCGTATGCTTCCTATAACAACCTTATTTCGTAAGAAACAACGAGTGAAAAAGGTACCGTTCGCATACGTTCGTACGAAAGTTAGGCTATCGAGTTTACCTTTGAAAAAAAATAAATAAAAGAAGAAAAATTGAAATACCCTCATTCTCGGCGCGAACGCCCGCCGGGATTCCTCATTTGGCTGCCAGCCAATGAAAAGAGCGAGGCAAATTGAGCCTAAAATATATCAAAGCGTGTCAGAGAGAAATAATTTCTCAAATTTCATTTAACCATTGTCTTCGAGCGACCATGGAAAGTGATTTGCCGTCGAGAACAAAGGATTTTTTCTCAATGACACGCTGTGTATATATCTTCAATCATACATAAGTGTAAAGCCCACCTCCATACAAAAAGTCGGCGACAACAGCGAGAATGGTCCAATTTCGCCATGGATTTGAGTTCATCCAATTCGCCCATGGAGGACTGTGAAAATTAACTGTTAGCCTGTTCTTGCAAAACACTTTCAACAATTTTCACCACACAGGGATGAAGAATACACTTACTTGATGAGCACAACGTAGCGATAGACGTAGTGAAATGCGAGTAGGATGAATGATTGGTAGAAGAGGGCGCCCCAGATGAGACCTGTTGTGACAATGTGGCATGCTTTTCACAAAGAAAAATTCGTTTCTTCATTCCGGACGGGTCATAGCTGCGAAATAAACAAAAAGGCTCAGGCGTCGACTGTCATTTCGACAGCGGAAAATAGCTCGTGTGAGTATGCAGGTAGGGCCTCCGGTTGGAACTACCTTCGTAATTTATATAACTTTCTGCAACTTACAGCAGTAGGTACCGAATGTGGTCGACTCATTCAGAAATCGATGCCCCCAGACAATGTAGCCGAATTCGGTCAAATGCATTGCCTGCAGGAAGCTGATTCTCATAAAAGGACTTCCCTAAAAACCAACAGGCATCATAATAGCGTGATTGAGTGAAATAAGAATGTCCATAACGGCAAATGTCAAAAGTAACCATCGATATGCTCCAACCTGCAAATCAGTAACTATATTTTCCGGATAGCCCTCGTATCAGGCAAACATGATTTAGTTTGGTGAGTATGATAATTGATATTAGCAGAGAATTTGCGAGTAATGAACAAGCTGTTGTGGAATATGAGTAAATCTGCAAGGAAATTGCATTACTTTTCAACAATAAATTAATATTGAAGTCCTATGTACTGAAATATAAGTATAAAAGTTCTCACATGATAGACACGAAGGCTAACGACACTGCCGAACATATCGGTAGTAGATTGATAGAATATTCAGATGGAATTATTCATATAAAGGCAATGGTGTTATTAGAATAGGTAAATGCTATCATATTCTACTTAGAAAACCGTTACGACATTCTTACCGCAGTAGACACAGAATGTGGTTAAACATCTCGGTCGAAGATTGATAGAATGATTAATGCTTTATGATAATCTAACCTTTCCACAATAGCTACCATTTGTAGTAAAGATGTTATTCGCTTCTTTGGCTTTTGATATTTTCTGAGTGTTTTTGTTCAAATGTCAGACGCATTTATTGGACACAATCACATTGATTTAGCCATTGCTACTCACATTTACGACATTATTGTGACATTTGCTTTATTGCAACGATTTGAACATGGAAACAACGAAGACAGCAAGAAATAGGGAGAGTCCACTTCCACTCTTCGTGCCTAAAATTACATTTATTGACTCAATTAACTCCAAATTTAGACAAGCCTTCATTAAGTTTCTTTGTGAACAAATGTGGCCCATACCGTTTTTAATCAAAATAGAGTATCTTACCAAAGTCGAGCTGGAGCGCCCAACTGCTGTTGGGAGTTGTCCTCTTCCACGAAATGGTGATCTTAAAAGTGTTCACTATTATTATCCCACGAATATACATATTTATTGTTTACAAATATTGTATGGGTCGCTTAAAACTAGTGAAACTAGTAGAACACTAAGGAATAAATATTGTTTTGCTCACAATGCTTGAATGGGTCTCTTTAGCCTAGAACATCAAATTTTATATTTTTAATTATGATTATCGACGTAAAAAAATAACCTTGAACGCGCCCTGCTCGTAATGTCGCGTGAGCGAGGTGGTGTTTATATTTTCGTTGAAGAAACTGCAAAACGTATTATATTTACTGTTCGTAATCATATGCACTAGGTCAGCATTCTGATAAAAACGTGTCAACTTTTTTGTACATTTGTGTCTGAGAATGCTGCGCAAACATCTGTCCTAAAATCACATTGACAGCTCACTCGAGATCATCCTGATTCACGACGAAGAAGACCGTCTCCGAAGGCGCGACGTCGTTGAAGTCAGCGGCGATGTCCAGACTAGAAAACATCGTGGAAAGAATTTTTTATTGGGCAGGAATCTTGACGACAACGGCTCTTATTGACCAAAAATCGCTCGATAAGGAAAAAATGCTATAGATGCTACGTGTTCTCTTCTTACCTGTCCGCAATCAACGTGAATGTGTCTGTGATTTTCGCATTTCGCATGGCGGAAGAGTACAGACTGCCGCCCTCGAATGGACAGCCGACGTATCCTGCGCAATTAAATGTCTTTTTTTCATTTTTAGCTATTAACGGAGACAGGAAAAGGCTGAGCGTTTACGAAATTAATCAAGAAAATGTACCAGGCGACATGTACACGACTGATGACGTTTCGGACTTCGCCCAAGTGCTGCCTGAAATGGAAAAATTCGAAATTACATCTTCCAGTTGTTAGATTAATTTGTTTACTTACGCTGTGTTTATGAGTAGGCGACAATTTATCGTGCTTTTATAGATATGAAAATCCAGGAATGAACATTGTATAACTGACCATCAGTGAGGTTAGCCGACACGCTATGCGTGCCATCAAACCCGAAATCGACCGTGAGGATGGGAGCGAAGATGGTAGGGCGGGACTGCTCCGCGTTTGCTTGTGATCTTAATTTGATTGGTCTAATTCAGTATTATTTTATAAAACTCTCCAGCAAAAGCGTATTGAGTGTTCAGTAAAGCCAAGTTTTTTTAAAAGTTTGAATAAATAGGCATTCATGCGACCGTTCGTCAAAGGTCAGTTACGCGTGTAATGGAAAATAATCTCTCGATAAACTATAATAGGTTCAGGGTACCTCGCTCGATACACCGGCTTGCACTGAGAGATTCCATACACATCGCTGAGTGCGTCGGCACCCGTAGCGTAGATTGCCGGGAAGCCGGACTGCAACCAATGAGTAATTATTAGTAACGAACACTGCACACTTTGAAGCACTATACGTAGGATAAGTGCTAAGCTGCTATAATATAATGGTTAACAAACGGGGAAATCGCCGGTGAGCTTCTCCAGCTGGACTGCGTTCGCACTCGACAGGAACGTAGCGAAGCGGGCTGAGCCGGGGATTGTAATTCCGCCCTCCGGAGAGTAGACGGCGGCGTCGTAGTTGGCTAAATGGAATCATAGTAACTCAAAACAACCTGGCATAGCTAGTCCAATCATGGTCCTTGAAAAATTGGAAGATTCTGTCTTTATCTTTTTTACGCATCATTGAACAAAATTTATGCTGCTTTTTCTCACTTTGTAGAACTGGTCGACTCACGCGCTTTTTTGCTGACCACGTAGAATACGAAATCCGTTGGCTGATTGCCAACTTGGCGGACATCGTAGTCTTTGCCGGCCTGAAAAAAAACGTTTTCGAAATAGAGCCGGTTCCCGAGGAAAATAAAATATATAGACAATAGAAAACGTTTTTTTTTTCGAAAAAGACCCGTTCCCGAGAAAAATATTTACTAGAGTTCATTCAATCTCGAAATGGTCGGGAAATCAGTTCCGAACAAGCTATTTGCGTAACAACAAAAGCTCACGGGCAGCACGTAGCCGTTGATCCTCGCCGAGTTGCCGCCAAAAGCATCGGTGAAGCTATAAATTGGATTTCACATAGGAGAAGAATTCACCATTCCATTTCTTTCTCGTACTCTCTTGCCGCGGATGCGATAGTTCGCGAAGTGAGGAGATGTATTCCATAGTAGACGATTTAAAAAAACTTCACATTGTAAATCCTTACTTGACGATCAGCTGTCCGTTCTGGGCGATACCCACATCGTCCGAGGCCAAATCCGAGTACACTTTGCACCCGTCATCGCAGTTGAAGGACGCTTTGCCGTTCTATACAAATTTACTAT
This sequence comes from Pristionchus arcanus, assembly GCA_900490705.1. NCBI lineage: Eukaryota > Metazoa > Nematoda > Chromadorea > Rhabditida > Neodiplogasteridae > Pristionchus > Pristionchus arcanus. The sequence goes on along the minus strand of LS484895.1, from coordinate 846,533 downwards.
TAATTTAGAAATGTGATAAATTAAAAAAAAAAAAAGAAACTATTGTGCTATTAAGAATTTGCAAAATCGACAATGCTAGATTATATATGAAATCCGTACCACCGCGGAGTTTTGCACAAGATCCTCTCGTTGAATCACTTCAGAGAAGGGAAGAGTGACGCGGGCGCCTTCAATAATTAAGTATTTTGCGAATTGTTATATATAAAAATATATTTTAGATGCATCTTCAACGAAAAAATGGTGATTCCAGAATGTACCTGCAAGGGCGCACAGCGTTGAGATTATGATGACGATCATTTGCGAAGATACTACGGAGGAGAGTTAATTATCGTACGGTTTGCGCTTATTACCACCCTCTTATCTTCGTTATTTGATGACGATCAAGGCTGCTGCCCATTAACAGAACCGTACCCGGCTGTCTCTCCCGACTCGAAAGCTTCACATTCAGGAGAGTGTATCTTCGCACCACTCGCTCTATCGCTGATTAGGGGAAACGAGAGAGTGTCTGAAAAGAGATATTTCTGGGCTTTCGCTCTTCATTATCTTTACTGCCTCTTCGTCATTATTTTTACGGCCAGTGGCCAGGATTCATGAGTGAAACAAAAGATGGAGTTTGTTTGCAAGAATGGATACATCCACTTCATTCATTCATTCATATATTTATTTACGTTCGTTTGCGAGATAGAAGGACTATTCCATACGTGTTCTATGTCGAATCAGTGATGGCAAGGACCACTGATCTTTCAAATTCAACATCAATGTTCCACATGAATGTCTGGTTGCACAGCCGAACATCAACAACATGAAACGCATCATGTGACAGTCCGTTTGCTTGTTTTACATCAATCTTCCATGATCTATGATTGCACAGCTTGATTAGGCTATTGGGATTAACATCAACATCACTTCCTTACCACTAATATCCGCAATAGAGCTTGAAACATGATCCCCCATCGCAGTATTTCTCACACTCTCTAATCGTCTGGAGTGACGAGAAACTGCGAGAGATGAAGAGACCGTGGATCATATTTCAAGCTACACTATCATAGCATTACGATAATGCGCACGCGCACGTTTCTCCCGTGTAGTTCAGAGAAAGGAGTTAGGCACACGGAATCAAGCAATAATAACACGTGAGTCACTGGGATTAGAGTGTATTCGGAGTGCACCTCGTTCAAATTGCGTATCATTGCAGTACAAAACGTATGACATTTCAAAACATATCATTTTCCTCCTGTTTTTCATTTTTTCTCAAAACGACAATTATAAGAGAGCGAGCCAAGCATGGCTACTCTCCGCGACTATTCATTCATTCATTCATTTTTATTATTATTATTACTATTATTATTCATTTATTCATTCGTCATTCGTCAACTTCGTCTTCATCTTGAGCACGTTCAATGCGAGCTTCCAGCGAGGCAAAGGCAAAGTGTCGATGTGCTTCTCCGATTTCTTTCTCTGAAATGTGAAATCTAATGTGATTTTTAGGTGATGAGAAACGGGATTTTTAGAGAAAATTTGAGAAATCAGCTTGACAAATCCATTCAACTCACCTCATTCACCAGGTAGAAGACCGCATTCGATGTAGAGTTGAGCAGGGCCAGTACGACGGAAATTCTGAAAAAAATTCAGAAAATGGTCTCAAAATACCCAAGATGAAAACAAGTGAAAATGTTGTGCAAGGACGAAATGGGAGTGACTCGTGAACATTTTTTTTCATAAAAGAAAATTGCTCACGCCTTTGCCCATTGGCAACCTTTCTCCGGGAATGCGACGTGAGGCTAATGTCTAAAACCTAATGCCTATTGACTAGAGCCTTAAATCTAAAGCCTTAAGAAACGCTCACGCCTTAGTCCACTGACTGCTGCCCGCGGGCAAGACGATCGATTGCTTCACGATCGTAAACGAGAAGGAAGCGAAGACGTAGACCAGAGAGATGGCCGCGAATTGGGCGGCAAACCTGCGAATAATGCTGACTCTGACATTAGTCAGTCAAAATGTATTCACTAAATTGCGTTGAAACCATTCAATTCTTCGGTTATTGTTTTTGGGCGTTTTCGAATCTATTTCACCTCAATTCCAGCTTCCGCCGCGCCTGCTCCTTCTGCGATTGCAGCTTGAACCTGCTCCCCATTGCGAGAGCGGACACGGCAATCTGATAATTATTCTTTTTTTTTCGCCAAATAGTTCGTGATGACAGGCTTAGGAACCCTTGAAGTTTGCATTTTGTGTCGCTTTCGTTGATTTAGGCAACTCCTAAGCGACCACCTACACTGCAATAGATGAGGAACGGCAGGGCCGAACACCCAATTTTTACGGGCATATTCACGTAGGCAAAGGAGTAGTTGGGCACTCCAGGCAGCACGATCTCGCTGTATCCGAAGGACGAGTAGGAGAACTCGATTCTGAAGGAACTATAGTTGAAAGACGCCTTTCAGTTTCTCCTGCTTTGAGTGAATCTTAGGTGAGAGGCGTGCTAGGCTCAAAGCGCAGCTTCATATAATCTACAGTGTGCCTGCAGCACGGCAGAATGAACTGGATTACTGTGGACAATATGAAGGCTAGAAATTTTACACGTCTCTCAAATTTCGAAGACTGCGAGAGTGGAAGAAAAAGTGGAGAGGCGAACACCAATTTGCATCACTAATACTCACCTGCAGCAGGGCAGAATGAACTGAAGTGCAGCGGCGAGTAAGAGAGCTAGGAGATGCTGGAGAAGAGAGATGATGAGTGATCGAGATCGAGTGAACCAGTTAGATCGAAGAAGGACGATAGCGACGAATCTGTGATATTATGTAGAATACATTGATTTTTGGAAGGTCGAGGAGTGAAGGCGGAAAAACAAATTGTTACAGACCTATTTACGGCCAGCGAAACTTGCGACAGCGAATTGTTGAACCAGCAATAGTTCTGCACTAGGTCAACAACTTCGGATAGATAATGGCCAAACGGATGCGCTACCAGGTTGGCCTGGAAAGAATGATGAGATCTAGAAAGCGCAGGAATATATCTGTCATGGTGAATAGCGCTACGGCGTACGCTTACAACGTGTTGCTTCGGTTTCCAAATGAAGTGATGAATTCTTCCGCCTGGTAATCCTAAATACAGTCATAAATAGATAACGAACCTGGACAATGATGGTCGGCGCCAGGTAGCACAGATAAATCAGCCCGAATATAATGTCGGTGATTATCGGCTGTAGGTAGAGTATGTAGAGGGGTGACTAAAGAAGCAAGCTATGATTGACATTGAAACGCTTTCTTACAAATTGTTGCTTGAGTTTCCGATGCGTGATAATCGACCATACAGCGATAACGTTCAATGCGATCTGTTTATGTATTAGGTAGATAATGCTAAATAATTTGAGTTTACTCACTCCAAATACTGATGCTATAGCGTAAACAGAGCCCACAGCTAGGGAAGTATTCATAGTAGGGACTGCGAGGAAGACTAAGACTAGGATTACATCAGAATCCAGTAGGAGAAGGGGAGACGGAACGAGAAGATCATACATTCATACGTGCAATCATAAAGGGAGATTATGGTTTGAAGTTGGACCTGGAGTGTGACAATTGGTCATGTCATAACTTCATAGTCAAACTAAACAAATATGTAACAATTTTATCAACAAATCAATAAAAATAATGCGTCAAAATGTCAAAGAGTCAAAGGGTTCAATGTGTCAAAGTGCTCAAAGCGTCGCATCGCTCGCCGCTCTCCCCCTCCCGCTCATCAACTTCGCCTTCATCCTCAGCATGCTCACAGCGAGTTGCCAATCGGGCGCAGCCGACGTGTAGATGTGGACCTTGTTCGTATTCTTTCTCTGAATCACGTTGAAATTAGAGCTCAAAAAAACGGACCGCCGTCTCTTTATTTCGCACACTCTTGGTCCGACCGGTGTGAGAGTGCGCAAAATGAAGAGACAATTGTTCGTCTTCTTTCTCTGGAAAGAATCACTCTGATACATGATCAACAACAGCTGTGTCAATTCAATACAATGGAAAATATGAGGATCATCATTTCCAAAGAATGATTGTGTTAGAGAAGAACTCGCCTCATTTAGCAGGTAGAAGAGTGCGTTTGACATAGAATTGAGCAGCGCGAGTAAGACGGCGATCCTGTCATTTATAAAAAAAAGTATTCTGAAATGCGTTGAAGTCCGTGAGAGCAGCGCGGGTAAAATCCACAGCTATTTTTTGCGAATATAGGAAAACTTGGAGAATGTAGTTTTTGAGGGTGATGATTATGAAACAATCAATCAGCCTGGTTTCGTGATCATATTTCGCACGTTTTTAACCATCGGCTGTCAGCGGGAAAAGACTGCTTCAGGAAGGTGAACGAATACGATGCGAAGATGTACACGAGGGAGATGGCTGCGAACTGCGCGGCGAATCTGTATTTTAAAAGTTAAACGTGTCTGTCGTTAGTAGTAAAGGTGTTAAAAGTGTTATTTTCTCGCTAGTGGCTCTGCAACCCCAGGCCAAGTGAGCATTCGTTGAGCCATCTATCCAGCTTTTTTGTGATCGTTGGTTCAACATGAACCATTTGCTCAGTATTTATTGTAATTCTTCCTGATTTATGTTTCAACATCCTACTTCAACTCCTTCTTCCTTCTTTTCCGCAGCTCGGGCGATTGCAGCTTGAAACGAGTCGTGTTCATCATGTGAACGGATACGAAAATCTGCGCATTGTTCATGATTTCAATCTGATTATTATTTCAAATAACTCTTACACTGCCGTAGACGAGCATCGGCAGTCCGGAAGAAACGGCTTTCACGGGCATATTGACAATTGCGAAGGTGTAATTGGGAACATCTGGCAGCGCAATCTCGTCATATCCGAAGGATGAGTAGGAGAACTCGATTCTGAAAGGATGGTAAGGCGAGCAATAAGACATATCATAAATTTTGAATTCTTCAAACTGAAAAAGCAAAAAGAGAGGTGCATTTCGAATTATCATCACTAATGCTCACCTGCAGCAAGGAAGAATGAACTGAACTGCTGCTGCTAGAAAAATGGCGATGAGGTGCTGGAGTAGAGAGACGACGATGGAAATGGAGCGGGTGAAGTGTTGAGATCGGAGTAGGATGACCACGAATCTAAGAGGTTGGGACATTGACAAAACAACAGACTAACAACAAATATTGTTGTGTGTTGTTGTTATGCAGAGACGCATTGCATTTCTTGATACGGGTATCATCGAGAGGTAGTGCTCAATGTACCCAGCGGTAGAGTTTGTCAGGGATAGTAATGCGTCGAAATCGTACACATTTTTCACACTCACCTGTTAGCCGCAAGTGAAACTTGCGATAGCGAGTTGCTAAACCAGCAATACGATTCTAGTGCGTCGATAACTTCGGAGACATAACGGCCCACCGGATGGGCAAACAGGTCGGCCTGAATCGAAGAAGAACAGATTCTGATTCTCATTCTGAGGATGAAGAGTCCGTCTCTTTCGTCATTCATCGAACCCTCACTTAAAGAAGGTGTCCCACGAATATCTGGTTAACTGAGTTCTCGATGTGAGCTTGTGGGTCGTGGCTACCCGATAACACTTTCGAAACTCCCCTGTTTTCAATTTTCGTTTGAACTGAGTTATGATCAATTGGCTGCGTGCCAAGTGCCCCTGAAAAGCAGGCAACGAGCGAGAGAGCGTGCGAAATGAGGAGAGCGCGCCCTCTCATTCCTCACTTTGCATAGTCACCCACGCGGTTCGTGGGACGCCTTCTTTAATGTGGCATGAGGCCATGCGACGTTAAAATTGTAACTTGGTATCTCAAAACAGGAAACGTACCCTGATAATAATGGAAGGCGCAAGATAGCACAAATAAATCAGATTGAACACAATGTCAGTGATGAGCGGTTGTAGGTAAAGGATGTAGAGAGGTGACTGAAGTGGTATGATAACGTTGATTTTGGAGTGTTTACAAACAAATTGTTGAGTTTGCTTCAGTTTCCGATGCGAGATAATCGACCATACCGAGAGGACGTTCAATGCAATCTGTAGATTTGAACGATTATCCAACATAACGAATCATGCTGAGTGGAGAACGTTAATGACAACCCAACTGCATGACGTCATTTATGTCAGCTGATATAGTGATATAGTAGTATTAATGTAAATATAAAAATGTACTCCGAGTGCAGAGGCAACAGCGTACACGCAGCCCACCGCCAGAGATGTATCCATACTAGAAACTGCCGCGAATGACTAAGATTTTGATTTCATCAGACATAGGGCTCAAAATATTAGCGGCCGTCACAAACTCTCTCTCTCTCTACGGCTCGAGTGACGAGGTAGTGTGTGCAATGAATAGACGGAAGCTTAGCTCTAATCAGACTTCACAGGAAGACGCCAGAACGAATAACAAGAAGAAGAAGATCATACATTCATACGTTCAAATACGTGCATGCATACATCCCTCGTCAGATTTTGATATTTAGGGGGGATTATGGTTTGGAGTTGGAGCTTGGAGTTTGGCAAAGGAAGTTTCGTATAATGCTAATTTTATTATTGAAAACCTCTATATTTAGCATTTAAAAAAATTGGTGTACCATCACGAGCTCAGTTGTGTTTGATACGCAAGTTTGTTTCCCGATGTATCCAGGAAATCTCAAAATATGAGCCGTCATCTCTTCATTTCGCGCACTCTGTCGCCCGCTCGAGTGACGAAAGTCCATGTGAAAAGAAGAGACGGCGGCTAATATTCCGAGCTCAAGGCTGTTCCCGATCTATCCTGTGACGTGGTAAGGAGAAGGGTTCGATTCCTTTTCCGCCGCTGATCAATCAAACCGCAATCCATTTTCGAATTTCGAAGGTCGCCTCGTTCAAGCTCGCAAAATGTGCGATTTCTGTGCCATGAACGGTGCGGTCTGACGAGAGAACACTGAAAAAGAAGAGACGAAAACAATTTTCCATCCCAGATTTCAGCATCTATTTTCTTCACAACAGCTGGGTAAACCGAAATTGAAACTGAACGTTCAAAGGTTTACGAATGCGAAATCTTCATCCTCTCGCCTTCCCATTATCTCTAATATAATTCTGCCATTCTACGATTCAGAAACCGTAGATTGATGCGGTTGCGAACGAAAACAACTCCAGTATATAAGGAGAGCCTCATCGGGGAGTCAATATCAGTTCTCGGTCTCCTCTCTACAGTATGCATTGTGTGCTGGCTACGGTGTCCCTGCTCGCTTTGGCAACTGGCGTGGCTTCGCAGTGCACGGGAAATGACCATCCGAGGTATGTACATTTTCCTAAAGTGCTCACTGACTGAGCAGTGTTCTTACACCGAAAGCAAATGCCTAGGTGAAAAGACAATCGTTGCCTTTTCTATACTGAAGATGGGCATTAGCAGCACGTTCTAGTCAAGGCCCAATCCGCAACATCATTAGATGAATTAAGGAAAGGCCTTTGTTGCGGATAGAATGAAAAAAAACTACTCCGAAGAAGGAAATAAAGAGTTTTTTCATCAATTTTTTTTTGTTCAGTTGCGGTTCGTGGAAGAACAATGGCTACTGCACGGGCGCGCAGCCGATGGAGACGAGGAAGAAGTACTGCGGAGTGACGTAAGTACAGTTTTATCTTTTTAGAAGCAGATGGAATCGCTGTCACATATCTTCTTCTTATCTTATTTTGAAAGTACCGGCAGTTTTGAATGAATTGGAGTTGTCAAAACGACGGCCATCTTTGCGTGTTTCGTTGGAATGGATCATGCTATCTGTAATTCATGAGTGGCAACCTTCTCATTAAAGAAGGCGTCCCACGAACCGCGCGAGCGATTATGCAAAGTGAGGAATGAGAGGGGCGCTCTCCTCATTCCGCACGCTCTCTCGCTCGTTACCTGCATTTCAGGGTCACTTGGAACACAGCCAATCGATCATAACTCAGTTCAAACGAAAAATGGTGACTTGGGAGTTTCGAAAGTGTTATCGGATAACAGCGACCCACCACCTCACACCGAGAACTCAGTTAGCTAGATATTCGTGGGACACATTCTTTAATCATTATCCATAATTTATTACTTATTCTCTTCAGCTGCGGCTTCTGCAACACGGACGGCACGCAGACGGCGGCGGGTGGCGGCAGCAATGTTGCTGCGTGCACTGACGCCAATGCCAAGTGAGTGATCTACTCATTTTTGTTCGGTGCTTCCTGGGTTGCATCCAGAAACTTCTGTGCCAGCCTAAAAATGACAAGTGCTGAGGCTGGCACAGAAGTCTACTTCTTGTCGTTCAAAATCATGGTCGTCAGAGACCGTTAGATCTCGAGAGAGAGCTTTTGGTAGTATGCAATATTTACAAAGCTATCGAGGTCATTATAATGAGTGTGATTTCCAGCTGCGCCGCGTGGGTTGCTTCCAACAACTTCTGTGCCCGCACCGACTACTCCAACTCCATGAAGCTCCTCGTGAGTTGTTGCATTTTCTTTATCCGCAATATCTGTTTGTGAAAAAGAGGTTGATTGAGAGCGAAAGTAGCGTTCAAATTAGTGAAGCTGACAGTGTGATTCATTCTTGATCCCTGGATGAAACACATCCGGCGGGCTATCAATTCCCCTTGCTCAGCATTCGTAAATTTTTCGGACATTAATTTTCGATAATTTTTCCAAAATCATCATTCGATAAAAAAAGGTCAATTTTCTAACTTCAGTACTGCTGCAAGACCTGCCGTCCGGTCATCTTCGCTACCACCACGACTGCCGCTGCAGCGACCGACGCGACCACCCAGGCGACCGCTTCGTCGACTTAAAAATACCGTCGAATTGTCTTCTTGAGAGTATGATAATAAAATATCGCAAAGTAAATCAATGCGTTTCAAACTGTTGAGTCTGCGAATTCTGAGTGTGAGGCATAGATCACTACGACAACTCCGACCGACACGACTACTCAGGCCACAGCTTCGTCGATATAATATTGAATGACATGAATATTCAGCTTATATAATGACCAAGGAAACGATATCTGACGATTATGTGTGAGGGAATTGTGCCTATGTCGTCTTTTAAATGTCTCCACTTTGAATGTGAGAGTGAATGCGGGAAACTTTATTGTCTGTGATAAAAGTAAGCTGTGAGAATTTAAGTGCATGCGCAGCAAGACTTGATAGAGTTCCAGTAGCCGACGGTGTTCGAGTTGTTGCAGCCGTTGGGACCTGTAATTGTTGCTTTTCAATTAATGGATTTTGAATATCTGCTAGCATGTTGTGCAAGAAGTATCTACTACTTCGACAAATGCACCCGAAATTGAGAATTATTAGTAGCTATACAAATTCTGGTACCCGTTGATCGCAAAAAAGGAAAAGCGGTTTAGCGTTTTCGTAAGGATGAGGAAGCCTTCTTCATTCTACGTGCTCTCTTATCACGCCTCTCACCTAAGGTTCGACCTGAATCTGTCAGCGAGTCAAATTTCGATGTTGAAATTTTTATAGTTTTGGGGCCTACCCGACCCCTCTAGACACCCTGTGAACGGATTAGTACCAGAAGTTATTCCCGACCGAGCTGCAGCACCGGCTGGTTGCAGCCTCCTGACTTTAAGGCCACGTTTATGCCCTTCAACGCAGTCCCCGAGAATACTTTTCTGAAAGAGCTTGGGTTATTTTTCGTTGCTGAATCGACCTACACAAGTCGTTTATCGATAACGTCACTTTTAACACTGCTACACGTTATTTCATTTTCTTGAAAAAGCTGTCACAAAAACCTCGATTTTTATTACGATTGTAGAGCTCGTCAAGAGCTTTCGAATGATATGTCTGTGCTCGCATATCTCGGCAGGTGAGTATGGTTTCATGCCCAAAAACTGTCTCGCCAACATTTTATCTTAATTTCAACAGTCATTCGCCGCTTCATTTGCACAGGCATATCATTCGAAAGCTCTTGACGAGCTCTACAATCGTAAGCAATAAAAATCGAGGTTTTTGTGACAGTTTTTTCACGAAAATGAAATAACGTGTAGCAGTGTTAAAAGTGACGTTATCGATAAACGACTTGTGTAGGTCGATTCAGCAACGAAAAATAACCCTAGCTCTCTCAGAAAAGTATTCTCGGGGACTGCGTTGAAGGGCATAAAAGTGGCCTTTAAGTCAGGAGGCTGCAACCAGCCGGTGCTGCAGCTCGGTCGGGAATAACTTCTGGTACTAATCCGTTCACAGGGTGTCTAGAGGGGTCGGGTAGGCCCCAAAACTATAAAAATTTCAACATCGAAATTTGACTCGCTGACAAAATTCAGCCACTCTGAGTCGATCCTTAGGTGAAAGGCGTGTTATCACTCTGATCAAGAGGATTCAAGGGACGGACTCCGCATCCAATCAGTCCTACTATCTTACCTCCATTGTGGAGACGAGACATCTGTTCGCAGGATCCCTTGCCCGGGCACTTGCTCTTGTATCTGTTGACGTAGGCCTGCAATACATCTCTAACTATGCCTATTCATTTAGCACACTCTTTCGTCCCTTAAGAGACCGGATCTGGGAAAAGTGACCTTCGCCCGGACATTGCTCCAGGATTTTCGATTCCGGCCTCCGTACTCATAGGGCCTGGGAGGCCTTTGACCTTGTTTACAAAAATGATGACGTCACTGCTTGTATTGCGAAATGCGGCGCGCCAGGTGCGGGCATGCTGAAAAGTGATGAAAATTCATATTTTCTCAACCGATCGAGATAGATCAAAAATTCTTTTTGAAGTGTTTTAGGCATGCGCTGAGTACATCATAGCCACATTACGAATGAATTTTGAAAATTTCTAAACCAGACTTTCTGTGTCAAAATTACATACTTTTTCGATTCTCTGTATTCCTTAGTGATTTGGGCAACTCTTCAAGCATATGATGATGAAGCGTTTGTATGTGGGCAACTATTGGCACTATCATAGGTAAGATCTGGATTGTCAGATATCGACTTTTTTGAATCTGAACGTCTCGGACAATTTCCGGCCTTTTCCGCTTCCTTCCAATGTTAATCCAGGAAAATAACGCACAAGTAGTATTATTACACCTTCTAGTAGAAGCTTATCGCCATAGGAGTTGAATCCGCGATAATGATTTTTTTTAGATTTTTCGAACCATGACCCGGGGTTCATGCCTCGAATCTGACTCATGACCATGAACCCCGGGTCATGGTCCGAAATGAAGCGAAAAAGTCATGATGGAGAAACTTCGAATACTATACACCAGTGTATGCTACAGTAGTTCTGTATTAGATTGTAATCTAAATCATCTTATTTCTGTTTTTGTTTATTTGTTTTTTTTTTTTTTTTTTTTAATTTTTTTTTTTTCTTTTTTTCTATTTCTGTATTATGTTGTTTTTGTTTACAATCTATTACTGTTCTACTGTAGCTTACACTGGTGTATAGTATTCGAAGTTCCTCGATCATGACTTTTTCGGTTCATTTCGGACCATGACCCGGGGTTCATGGTCATGAGTCAGATTCGAGGCATGAACCCCGGGTCATGGTTCGAAAAATCTAAAAAAAATCATTATCGCGGATTCAACTCCTATGGCGATAAGCTTCTACTAGAAGGTGTAATAATACTACTTGTGCGTTATTTTCCTGGATTAACATTTGAAGGAAGCGGAAAAGGCCGGAAATTCCAGGCTCGATATGGGGTCCGAGACGTTCGGATTCAAAAAAATTGATATCTGACAATCCAGATCTTACCTATGATAGTGCCAATAGTTGCCCACATACAAACGCTTCATCATCATATGCTTGAAGAGTTGCCCAAATCACTAAGGAATACAGAGAATCGAAAAAGTATGTAATTTTGACACAGAAAGTCTGGTTTAGAAATTTTCAAAATTCATTCGTAATGTGGCTATGATGTACTCAGCGCATGCCTAAAACACTTCAAAAAGAATTTTTGATCTATCTCGATCGGTTGAGAAAATATGAATTTTCATCACTTTTCAGCATGCCCGCACCTGGCGCGCCGCATTTCGCAATACAAGCAGTGACGTCATCATTTTTGTAAACAAGGTCAAAGGCCTCCCAGGCCCTATGAGTACGGAGGCCGGAATCGAAAATCCTGGAGCAATGTCCGGAGAACGTCAAAAATGGTGAATTTTCTCAGATCCGCTCTCTTAAGCTGCTGTATAAAGTGTGAAAAGAAGAGGAACACGATCATAAAATAGAACAGAAATGGCACCTGAACGCATCCGGAGGAGCAGTTGTAGTCGTCAGCGCATCTCTTCCAGGCGGTGTCAGTGTCCTCACCGGCCTGAATGGATAATCTTCTATCATGATCACCCCGGATGTCACTAATTTGCAATCAATACATCCAATGGGCATCATCTAGAAGATTGATTGAATAGATTTCAGTATTCCATAAAGACGAAGAAAATTTTGACGGAATGTGGAATAAAAAAAACCACCCCACCTTCTTTCCGGGCTGTCCGCAGTCCTGGTAGTAGGGCGACTTGATCTGGTAGTATCCACAGGACAGGGAGCCGACGTCCATGTGGCAGCCGACCGGCTTGCAGCCCGACTCCTTGTTGCAGATGCACTTGAGACAGTCGGTGGCCAGGGAGGCTCCTGAAGAATGGACGGGTAATGGACTTATTAGATTCGATAGAAGGATTGATCAACACAGACGGGACTATACACTCATTGTAACCTTAACTTACTCCGAATCTACTGACATCTTCATATGAGGGAAAGGACGTGTCATAAGTTTAGTCTAGCGAGATAGCGAAGGTAATCTTCATCTTCTAGTAATCTTCTAGTGGAAAAAATCACTCACCAACGAGAGCGAAGAGCACGATGAGAAGCTTCATTTTGGTGAAGACTGAGCAGACAATGAAGGTTTGGACTTATATATCAGTCGAAGAAAGGAGTGATGTGTTGGACTCTCTCGCATAGAGAGCGAGAGACAAAAGATCGGTAACTGATAACAACCATGGACTAACGGCCAGAAGTCTACGGATCCTGGCCACACTCGTAACAAATTCGTCATATTTCGAGAATGCACGTATTCGGAGCATAATGCATGCATTATGGGGTGGCATTAGAGTGTTTTTCCTAGAGTGCGAAATACGGGAAATCGAAATCGTGTCTCCTTTCTGCACACTGTCGCGCATTGTCACCGGATAGAGGAAATGCTAAAAGAGAGGACGACGATGCGTATTACGTACTTTACTATTCTCACGTTCGCGACGTCTCGTTCAATAGGTGGAGGAAATAGCGAAGCGAACGGAGTCGTACTTTAGGGGATGTTGTATAGATAAAAGCGGTTTCTGTATTGTAGCAGTGCTCCTCTTTGTGACTTCCTATCTCATGTGATCTCTGGTCCAGTCAAATATCGCATGATTTTCACATAGCAGCTGAGGAAAATAAACAGTTTTCTTATCAGTGACATTTCTAGCCCGATCACCGATTTCTCGATGGAATTCTTTGCGCGTCATCGAGCGATTCTAATCCTCTTTGGTCTGCGCAATCATCAGGAGTCGAGCTTATCGCGCTCTTGTTGCTAGCTTTATTGTTAGGCGGGAAGTGCCTCTCCAGCTCACACACTTTCTCGGGCGCTTGAGTGGCAATAGTGCGCACCGAAGGAAGAGACACCGGCTCACATTTCCAGAACTGTCCCACAATCGTCACTACGTGCGCCAAAGCAAACAAATGCGTGTGTACAGATTCATGACAATGAGCCCTTTTGTGATTGCCATATCGGCGGAATCTGTCTGAGCTGTCTGAGTATAATCTGCTCACGCAAAATATGGGAAAATTCGGAAGATGGAAGTAGGGATGTCAAAACGATATACGATATATCGTTTTGAGCTCATTACATATGCGATATATCGTTTTGGGAAAATCTCTCTCATTTCACATCTCACTCTCATTCTTGGTCGGTTCGCGCTAGTTCATTTTCCACTCATTTTTCTCCATTTCCTCTCCCTCTTTCTCATTCCGAGTGCAAACCGCAAAACGATATATCGTTTTGAGGAATGGGAAGGAAAATATCGCCAAAATATCGTTATAAAATATCGTTTTGACATCCCTAGATGGAAGCATAAACAAGGAATTATGCGAAAACAAGAATCTCAGATGTCACAACATTCTACACGGGCTGAAAAGGGATATAGTCCAATTGCCTCAATAATCATCTGGAGGAAATCCTGTGCATTAGGGATGCCTGGCCAATTCCAATACCCAATTAATTGACTTTGCGGCCGCTCACTCCCTCGGAAAATGAGGAATAAAAGTCAATTAATTGGTCAACCCAATACCAATTACCCAATTAATTGGTATTGTCTCCCAGTATTGGGTATTGGATTTGCATCACTACTGTGCATTGCCTTTCTTTTACCCAAATGGTTGTATTTCCACTGAAACATAACCCAATTTTCATTGAATTTGCCGCAATCACTATCGAAATGCGTTCAACGGCGCACTGCATTTCGATCAAGGGATGTTCGATCTAGGGGCATGTTCTTGATTCTTCTAAGTGTGGCCAGAGCGTGAACGTAGATAGGTTTATTGAGACATTTCGTCGGTTCATTCCTCAAACTTGGGTAAATAAAAATTTTGGGGCTTGTTCTCCATATTCATATTTGATATTGGTATCACACGTCAAGTATCCTTGCAAAGCGCACTGACATGCACCGTTATCACTTTCTATCTGGAAATGACAGCGACGAATTTTGGTCAGAATACGGTTCGTCCTTGCACAATGCGGTTATGAATGCTGGCCAATTACAAAAGATAACACACAATTTCTGACAACACTAATTAGGATGATGAGCGTATCGACGAGTCGATTCTCCTTAGTCCAATCACTTTCAACATCTCTTTCCTGAATGACTTGTTGACTATGAGCATCGTTATTGGAGCTGAGAAGCCTAAAATGGTTAAAATTATCAATTTGGCCTCACAATATCACAACAAACTCTTCACATCAGATACCCATGCAAGATTGTAGTAGAGCGTTGGCATAATGCTACTGTCGAACACGTTGAATCCCATCAAGCACTGAATGTTAATGTTTACGGATTTTCATGAGATACAGTAATAAAAACAAATGAAACATAATTTCCAATACCTGAAGAGTTAAACCAGGAATGTTGACTAATACAACTACACAACCGACGACAAATAGTTTTCGATCCTGAAGGAATACACACTACATTCGGAACAAGGACTTTTACAACCTGCTTTTGTACCCTGACATTCTTTACGCGCATGGACGATCGAATGTAAAGTGAGAAAGTAATCGCATTTATGATGAGCTCGAAAGCGGCGCAGAATTGTCGGGCCGAATACTGAAAAATCATGTATTGATAAAACGGTAATTATCTATTTTAAAAATTATACCCAATCAGCAAATTCCGATTTCTCCGTAACTGCTAGATACATAGTGTAATCGCTCATCGCTATTGGTACGTAGAGTGTCCTCATGAAAATATTTTTATTATTAGGGGCAGATAATTAAGAGGGCGGATCGGTAATTCTCGACCATTTCGACCACCCTCCGGACGCGTTGCCCCGAATTGCGAACCAAGGGCCCATACTTCATGCATGGACACCCCTTGGCCCTGTATACAACATAGTGCAAATGAGCCCCTCATTTGAGCTTCCATTGGGAAAATATTGATTCACAAAGTTGAAAATTCGCAAAATCATAACTTTTGAACGGGACCAGCTAGACTCAAAATTTTTTTTGTGATGTACTAGGTATGACTAGAAACCAAAAATACGATATCGCGATTTTGCTTCATCCCTCTTTGAACTTGATTTCATGACTAAATTTTTCGATTTTTGAGTTTTTACCCTAAAATAAAGAGAGACCGACAGCTCCAACTATGCTTCAAATTTGATCAGAGGGCTCCTCTATGTAACCTATAGCTTGAATCACTAAATATTTTTTGCCTAAAGTTGTCATTTCGGACCTTATGTGGAATCCAATGAAGAAGGATATGCGATTATATGAAGATAATAGCCAATAATTCTCGAAGAATCATTGAAATCGACGATTAGTTAACATTTCTGAACGATTGGAGTAATTTGCCCTCGAAAAAACCGCACTTCGATCGACTTTGAAAAAATATATTTTCAATTTTTTGAAGAATGATTTTCTTCAAGACTTGAAAATGTTCATTCTTCAGTGTTATT